>JAAAWM010011510.1:0-83924 GCA_036873465.1 Thinopyrum obtusiflorum
ACATGTTTCTTACCCATCTCTCTTTTAGAAAATAAGCTTAACAGATAGAAGAACTTCCCTCGCAAAAAAAAAGATAGAAGAACTTCCGCACTGGTATCGTCTGTGAGGAAAGATTCTTGCAGGAACTCTGTGCTCCAATGCAGATGTAAGTACCTGTTGTATATCACTATATTTTTACATCAGCATATATTTTGTTAATCGGCGTGAATCCAACCTTTATCTGATCTAAATTTAGTTGTAGCAAAATGTATGATTAAAGGCCACAATGTTGATTTTTGTAAGGAAAACTGCCTGGTAGTTTTGCATCTTGAGCTGCATGAGTGTACTATCTCATATCAGTGGGTTTGATTACTTTGGTTCTGCAATGGGTTCTCAGTGTTTTTTTTACTGTGTTGTCCTGTCGTATCCCTAGCTCTTACATCATACTCCCTCCGTCCGGATTACATGTCGCAGAAATGGATAAAACTGGATGTATCTAGAACTAAAATACGCTAGACCCATCCATTTATTTCCGGATGGAGGGAATACATGTCAATATGTCATGCCTTTCTATTCTTCAGTACCTATTCCATCTCTGATGTAGCATGTTTTATAATTGAAGCACCATTCTTCTATATAAGGCATGCAAGGGGAAGACGGCTATGTTAGAATCTGAAGGGTTACAAACCAGGTCTTTGCAAAAGATCCAAACGCCAAGAGATAATAAACCAACTCCATTTTTCATAGATACTGCTCCAGCACAGAGAAACCCAACTCCCACTGATAATAAGCAGATTCCAGTGGCCAAAAAACTAGTTCGCTCCAGTCCAGCAAAAGAATGTCAACTCCATGGGGGGGGGGGGGGGGGGGGGGGGGGGGGGGGGGGGGGGGGGGGGGGGGGGGGGGGGGGGGGGGGGGGGGGGGGGGGGGGGGGGGGGGGGGGGGGGGGGGGGGGGGGGGGGGGGGGGGGGGGGGGGGGGGGGGGGGGGGGGGGGGGGGGGGGGGCGGGAATTCTCTGTGCTCCAATGCTGATGTAAGTACCTGTTGTATATCACTATATTTTTACATCAGCATGTATTTTGTTAATCGGCGTGAATCCAACCTTTATGTGATCTAAAATTAGTTGTAGCAAAATGTGAAAGGCGCCAATGTTGATTTTTGTAAAGAAAACTGCCTGGTAGTTTTGCATACTGAGCTGCATGAGTGTACTATCTCATATCATGCACATTACTGAATTGTAGTGCTGCTCTGGTTGCCCATTCATTCATTGTGTCAATGTTGCTTTCGTATTACCTTACCTGGCTGATGATAGCTGTGCCATATTGTGTTAATTTGGTGTTGGCTAGTTGCCCCAAACGTTCGTTGTGCCAATGTTGCTTTCCTATTATCTGACTTGGCCAATGATAGCAATGCTAGTGCCTTAATTTGGTGCAGGCTGCTGAAGATAAGAAGGGGGGGGGGGGGGGGGGGGGGGGGGGGGGGGGGGGGGGGGGGGGGGGGGGGGGGGGGGGGGGGGGGGGGGGGGGGGGGGGGGGGGGGGGGGGGGGGGGGGGGGGGGGGGGGGGGGGGGGGGGGGGGGGGGGGGGGGGGGGGGGGGGGGGGGGGGGGGGGGGGGGGGGGGGGGGGGGGGGGGGGGGGGGGGGGGGGGGGGGGGGGGGGGGGGGGGGGGGGGGGGGGGGGGGGGGGGGGGGGGGGGGGGGGGGGGGGGGGGGGGGGGGGGGGGGGGGGGGGGGGGGGGGGGGGGGGGGGGGGGGGGGGGGGGGGGGGGGGGGGGGGGGGGGGGGGGGGGGGGGGGGGGGGGGGGGGGGGGGGGGGGGGGGGGGGGGGGGGGGGGGGGGGGGGGGGGGGGGGGGGGGGGGGGGGGGGGGGGGGGGGGGGGGGGGGGGGGGGGGGGGGGGGGGGGGGGGGGGGGGGGGGGGGGGGGGGGGGGGGGGGGGGGGGGGGGGGGGGGGGGGGGGGGGGGGGGGGGGGGGGGGGGGGGGGGGGGGGGGGGGGGGGGGGGGGGGGGGGGGGGGGGGGGGGGGGGGGGGGGGGGGGGGGGGGGGGGGGGGGGGGGGGGGGGGGGGGGGGGGGGGGGGGGGGGGGGGGGGGGGGGGGGGGGGGGGGGGGGGGGGGGGGGGGGGGGGGGGGGGGGGGGGGGGGGGGGGGGGGGGGGGGGGGGGGGGGGGGGGGGGGGGGGGGGGGGGGGGGGGGGGGGGGGGGGGGGGGGGGGGGGGGGGGGGGGGGGGGGGGGGGGGGGGGGGGGGGGGGGGGGGGGGGGGGGGGGGGGGGGGGGGGGGGGGGGGGGGGGGGGGGGGGGGGGGGGGGGGGGGGGGGGGGGGGGGGGGGGGGGGGGGGGGGGGGGGGGGGGGGGGGGGGGGGGGGGGGGGGGGGGGGGGGGGGGGGGGGGGGGGGGGGGGGGGGGGGGGGGGGGGGGGGGGGGGGGGGGGGGGGGGGGGGGGGGGGGGGGGGGGGGGGGGGGGGGGGGGGGGGGGGGGGGGGGGGGGGGGGGGGGGGGGGGGGGGGGGGGGGGGGGGGGGGGGGGGGGGGGGGGGGGGGGGGGGGGGGGGGGGGGGGGGGGGGGGGGGGGGGGGGGGGGGGGGGGGGGGGGGGGGGGGGGGGGGGGGGGGGGGGGGGGGGGGGGGGGGGGGGGGGGGGGGGGGGGGGGGGGGGGGGGGGGGGGGGGGGGGGGGGGGGGGGGGGGGGGGGGGGGGGGGGGGGGGGGGGGGGGGGGGGGGGGGGGGGGGGGGGGGGGGGGGGGGGGGGGGGGGGGGGGGGGGGGGGGGGGGGGGGGGGGGGGGGGGGGGGGGGGGGGGGGGGGGGGGGGGGGGGGGGGGGGGGGGGGGGGGGGGGGGGGGGGGGGGGGGGGGGGGGGGGGGGGGGGGGGGGGGGGGGGGGGGGGGGGGGGGGGGGGGGGGGGGGGGGGGGGGGGGGGGGGGGGGGGGGGGGGGGGGGGGGGGGGGGGGGGGGGGGGGGGGGGGGGGGGGGGGGGGGGGGGGGGGGGGGGGGGGGGGGGGGGGGGGGGGGGGGGGGGGGGGGGGGGGGGGGGGGGGGGGGGGGGGGGGGGGGGGGGGGGGGGGGGGGGGGGGGGGGGGGGGGGGGGGGGGGGGGGGGGGGGGGGGGGGGGGGGGGGGGGGGGGGGGGGGGGGGGGGGGGGGGGGGGGGGGGGGGGGGGGGGGGGGGGGGGGGGGGGGGGGGGGGGGGGGGGGGGGGGGGGGGGGGGGGGGGGGGGGGGGGGGGGGGGGGGGGGGGGGGGGGGGGGGGGGGGGGGGGGGGGGGGGGGGGGGGGGGGGGGGGGGGGGGGGGGGGGGGGGGGGGGGGGGGGGGGGGGGGGGGGGGGGGGGGGGGGGGGGGGGGGGGGGGGGGGGGGGGGGGGGGGGGGGGGGGGGGGGGGGGGGGGGGGGGGGGGGGGGGGGGGGGGGGGGGGGGGGGGGGGGGGGGGGGGGGGGGGGGGGGGGGGGGGGGGGGGGGGGGGGGGGGGGGGGGGGGGGGGGGGGGGGGGGGGGGGGGGGGGGGGGGGGGGGGGGGGGGGGGGGGGGGGGGGGGGGGGGGGGGGGGGGGGGGGGGGGGGGGGGGGGGGGGGGGGGGGGGGGGGGGGGGGGGGGGGGGGGGGGGGGGGGGGGGGGGGGGGGGGGGGGGGGGGGGGGGGGGGGGGGGGGGGGGGGGGGGGGGGGGGGGGGGGGGGGGGGGGGGGGGGGGGGGGGGGGGGGGGGGGGGGGGGGGGGGGGGGGGGGGGGGGGGGGGGGGGGGGGGGGGGGGGGGGGGGGGGGGGGGGGGGGGGGGGGGGGGGGGGGGGGGGGGGGGGGGGGGGGGGGGGGGGGGGGGGGGGGGGGGGGGGGGGGGGGGGGGGGGGGGGGGGGGGGGGGGGGGGGGGGGGGGGGGGGGGGGGGGGGGGGGGGGGGGGGGGGGGGGGGGGGGGGGGGGGGGGGGGGGGGGGGGGGGGGGGGGGGGGGGGGGGGGGGGGGGGGGGGGGGGGGGGGGGGGGGGGGGGGGGGGGGGGGGGGGGGGGGGGGGGGGGGGGGGGGGGGGGGGGGGGGGGGGGGGGGGGGGGGGGGGGGGGGGGGGGGGGGGGGGGGGGGGGGGGGGGGGGGGGGGGGGGGGGGGGGGGGGGGGGGGGGGGGGGGGGGGGGGGGGGGGGGGGGGGGGGGGGGGGGGGGGGGGGGGGGGGGGGGGGGGGGGGGGGGGGGGGGGGGGGGGGGGGGGGGGGGGGGGGGGGGGGGGGGGGGGGGGGGGGGGGGGGGGGGGGGGGGGGGGGGGGGGGGGGGGGGGGGGGGGGGGGGGGGGGGGGGGGGGGGGGGGGGGGGGGGGGGGGGGGGGGGGGGGGGGGGGGGGGGGGGGGGGGGGGGGGGGGGGGGGGGGGGGGGGGGGGGGGGGGGGGGGGGGGGGGGGGGGGGGGGGGGGGGGGGGGGGGGGGGGGGGGGGGGGGGGGGGGGGGGGGGGGGGGGGGGGGGGGGGGGGGGGGGGGGGGGGGGGGGGGGGGGGGGGGGGGGGGGGGGGGGGGGGGGGGGGGGGGGGGGGGGGGGGGGGGGGGGGGGGGGGGGGGGGGGGGGGGGGGGGGGGGGGGGGGGGGGGGGGGGGGGGGGGGGGGGGGGGGGGGGGGGGGGGGGGGGGGGGGGGGGGGGGGGGGGGGGGGGGGGGGGGGGGGGGGGGGGGGACCCCAATTTAGTCTTCAGTCAACAGACATGTGACCACTCTCGTACCTTGCTATTGATCTCTTAGGGTATTTCTTCAAATCAGATAGATGTGTCATTCTTAACATTATGCGTGTTCTGCATCTTCACCCACACCGTCTTCCGACTCACCGCAGCTGCTCCAACAAGGGAATCATACACCAGAAAGGAGCTATAGTCCCCACTCAACAGTTCCCTGCATCGAATGCGCGTGCCCGACATGGACAACCACAACAACTACAGGGCCATCGACAAGTCAGCACATGATTCTCACTCCTATAGATGGCAGCCAGATAGGTTGTACCCTCATCTTACTTGTGTACAACATTTATGGCTTTGTTATTCATCTAAGCATGGAAAATAGATTATCACATTTCACTGTATATTCATGGTGATCTCTTACAGGTCTTGTTCATGAGTTAACGTTGTTCCATAGTTCAGCTAAGAGACTTGTTCTTTAGGTAACGATGTTCCATAGTTATCATCCATCATCCAATGCTATCCCACAGGCTGGTGATTATAGTATTATACCACTTCTAGTATAACCTATGTTGTTCCTCAATACTTTTGTGTGACATCTAGTTAATCTCGAGTACAAACGATACATATTATGTATCTTTCATCTGTGTTCTCCCTTTAGTTCTTGAGACCTGTTGCTGCTAGTTAACCCCAGTCCTACTATTTATGTCATCTCCTACAGGAACTCATTACATAAATCTAACTACTAGTTGTCTTCCATGCATGTTAGATATAATTTCACACATTGATTTATCCACAAGAACCTCACGGAGCAATGTAATGGCCAACAAACTTGACGTCAATGATACCCAATATGATGGAACATGTAAAGGCAGTTCTTCACAAGACTTGCATAAAGATGATGAATCCTATTCACCGGGGGGGGGGGGGGGGGGGGGGGGGGGGGGGGGGGGGGGGGGGGGGGGGGGGGGGGGGGGGGGGGGGGGGGGGGGGGGGGGGGGGGGGGGGGGGGGGGGGGGGGGGGGGGGGGGGGGGGGGGGGGGGGGGGGGGGGGGGGGGGGGGGGGGGGGGGGGGGGGGGGGGGGGGGGGGGGGGGGGGGGGGGGGGGGGGGGGGGGGGGGGGGGGGGGGGGGGGGGGGGGGGGGGGGGGGGGGGGGGGGGGGGGGGGGGGGGGGGGGGGGGGGGGGGGGGGGGGGGGGGGGGGGGGGGGGGGGGGGGGGGGGGGGGGGGGGGGGGGGGGGGGGGGGGGGGGGGGGGGGGGGGGGGGGGGGGGGGGGGGGGGGGGGGGGGGGGGGGGGGGGGGGGGGGGGGGGGGGGGGGGGGGGGGGGGGGGGGGGGGGGGGGGGGGGGGGGGGGGGGGGGGGGGGGGGGGGGGGGGGGGGGGGGGGGGGGGGGGGGGGGGGGGGGGGGGGGGGGGGGGGGGGGGGGGGGGGGGGGGGGGGGGGGGGGGGGGGGGGGGGGGGGGGGGGGGGGGGGGGGGGGGGGGGGGGGGGGGGGGGGGGGGGGGGGGGGGGGGGGGGGGGGGGGGGGGGGGGGGGGGGGGGGGGGGGGGGGGGGGGGGGGGGGGGGGGGGGGGGGGGGGGGGGGGGGGGGGGGGGGGGGGGGGGGGGGGGGGGGGGGGGGGGGGGGGGGGGGGGGGGGGGGGGGGGGGGGGGGGGGGGGGGGGGGGGGGGGGGGGGGGGGGGGGGGGGGGGGGGGGGGGGGGGGGGGGGGGGGGGGGGGGGGGGGGGGGGGGGGGGGGGGGGGGGGGGGGGGGGGGGGGGGGGGGGGGGGGGGGGGGGGGGGGGGGGGGGGGGGGGGGGGGGGGGGGGGGGGGGGGGGGGGGGGGGGGGGGGGGGGGGGGGGGGGGGGGGGGGGGGGGGGGGGGGGGGGGGGGGGGGGGGGGGGGGGGGGGGGGGGGGGGGGGGGGGGGGGGGGGGGGGGGGGGGGGGGGGGGGGGGGGGGGGGGGGGGGGGGGGGGGGGGGGGGGGGGGGGGGGGGGGGGGGGGGGGGGGGGGGGGGGGGGGGGGGGGGGGGGGGGGGGGGGGGGGGGGGGGGGGGGGGGGGGGGGGGGGGGGGGGGGGGGGGGGGGGGGGGGGGGGGGGGGGGGGGGGGGGGGGGGGGGGGGGGGGGGGGGGGGGGGGGGGGGGGGGGGGGGGGGGGGGGGGGGAGTGTTTCGCAGAAAAGGAATATCAAACGGAATCCAAATGGAATGAAACCTTCAGGAGAGTTATTTTTGGAACAAACGTAATCCAGGAGACTTGGAGTGGATGTCAAGGAAGCAACGAGGCGGCCACGAGGTAGGGAGGCGCACCCAGGGGGGTAGGCGCGCCCCCCACCCTCGTGGCTCCACCGACCTACTTCCTTTGCCTATATATACTCATATACCCCGAAAACATCAGAGAGCACCACGAAACCCTATTTCCACCGACGCAACCTTCTGTACCCGCGAGATCCCATCTTGGGGCCTTTTTCGGCGCTCCACCGGAGGGGGAATCGATCATGGAGGGCTTCTACATCAACACCATAGCCTCTCCGATGATGTGTGAGTAGTTTACCATAGACCTTCGGGTCCATAGTTATTAGCTAGATGGATTCTTCTCTCTCTTTGGATCTCAATACAAAGTTCTCCTCGATCTTCTTGGAGATCTATTCGATGTAATTCTTTTTGCGGTGTGTTTGTCGAGATTATCTATGAACAATATTTGATTCTTCTCTGAATTATTTTATGCATGATTTAAATATCTTTGCAAGTCTCTTCGAATTATCAGTTTGGTTTGGCCTACTAGATTGATCTTTCTTGCAATGGGAGAAGTGCTTAGCTTTGGGTTCAATCTTACGGTGTCCTTTCCCAGTGATAGCAGGGGCAGCAAGGCACGTATTGTATTGTTGCCATCGAGGATAAAAAGATGGGGTTTATATCATATTGCTTGAGTCTATCCCTCTACATCATGTCATCTTGCCTAATGTGTTACTCTGTTCTTATGAACTTAATATTCTAGATGCATGCTGGATTGTGGTCGATGTGTGGAGTAATAGTTGTAGATGCAGAATCGTTTCGGTCTACTTGTCGCGGACGTGATGCCTATGTACATGATCATGCCTAGATATTCTCATAACTATGCGCTTTTCTATCAATTGCTCGACGGTAATTTGTTCACCCACCATAGATTATGCTATCTTGAGAGAAGCCACTAGTGAAACCTATGGCCCCCGGGTCTATGTTCCATCATATTATTTTCCTATCAATTTAGTATTTCTTCCTTTGATTATTTTGCAATCTTTACTTTCCAATCTATATCATAAAAATAACAAAAAAAAATTATCTTATTATCTCTATCAGATCTCACTTTTGCGAGTGGCCGTGAAGGGATTGACAACCCCTTTATCGCGTTGGTTGCGAGGTTCTTATTTGTTTGTGCAGGTACAAGGCGACTTGCGTGTAACCTCCTACTGGATTGATACCTTGGTTCTCAAAAACTGAGGGAAATACTTACGCTACTTTGCTGCATCACCCTTTCCTCTTCAAGGGAAAACCAACGCATGCTCAAGAGGTAGCAACAGTACCAAAATAAAATAAAATAGTGTGACCCCAATTTAGTCTTCAGTCAACAGACGTATGACCACTCTCGTACCATGCTGTTGATCTCTTAGGGTATTTCTTCAGATCAGAGAGATGCGTCATTCTTAACATTATGCGTTTTTGGCATCTTCACCCACACCGTCTTCCGACTCACCGCAGCTGCTCCAAGAAGGGAAGCATACACCAGAAGGGAGCTATAGTCCCCACTCAACAGTTCCCTGCATCGAATGCGTGTGCCCGACATGGACTGCCACAACAACTGCAGGGCCATCGACAAGTCCGCACATGATGCTCACTCCTATGGATGGCGGCCAGATAGGTTGTACCCTCATCTTACTTGTGTGCAACATTTATGGCTTTGTTATTCATCTAAGCATGGAAAATAGATTATCACATTTCACTGTATATTCATGCTGATCTCTTACGGGTCTTGTTCAGGAGTTAACGCTGTTCCATAGTTCAGCTAAGAGACTTGTTCTTTAGGTAACGCTGTTCCATAGTTATCATCCATCAGCCAATGCTATCCCACAGGCTGGTGATTATAGTATTATACCACTTCTTGTATAACCTATGTTGTTCCTTAATACTTTTGTGTGCCATCTAGTTAATCTCGAGTATAAATGATACAAATTCTGTGTCTTTCATCTGTGTTCTCCCTTTAGTTTTTGAGACCTGTTGCTGCTAGTTAACCCCAGTCCTACTATTTATGTCATCTCCTACAGGCACTCATTACATAAATCTAACTGCTAGTTGTGTTCGATGCATGTCAGATATAATTGCACACACTAATTTATCCACAAGAACCTCACGGAGCAATGTAACGGCCAACAAACTTGACGTCAATGATACCCAATATGATGGAACATGTAAAGGCAGTTCTTCACAAGACTTGCAGAAAGATGATGTATCCTATTCACCCCATAAGGTCCTTGCTCTAACTTGGCCCTTGATATGGGTACAGCATGCATATAATGTCCTGGAGTGCATCTACTCTGTTGCTATGCCTTGTGCTTAGCCTGCTGATCATGCATGTAAATATGGCATGCCTTCCTGTTTTTCAGTACCTATTCCATTCATGATAACATGTTTTCAAATTCAAGTATTGTCATTCTACTCTATCGCAATGCCATCTGCTTAGTTTGGACATCATGCTTCTCAATATCTTATGCATTGTTATTCATCAGTATGTACTTCATCTGTCTACCATACCATGTTTTTTTACATTGAAGTGCTTTTGTAGTGGTCTCTTGCAATGCCATCTTAGTTTCCCAATCATACACGCATATGTTGCCTTAGTGTATTTCTGTATGTATTCCGCTAGCATACAGTTTTAACTTCAAGTAGTGTTTTTTTACACTGTTGTCCTGTCGTATCCCTAGCTCTTACATCATACTCCCTCCATCCAGATTACATATCGCAGAAATGGATAAAACTGGATGTATATAGAACTGAAATACGCCTAGACCCATACATTTATTTCCGGATGGAGGGAATACATGTCAATATGTCATGCCTTTCTATTCTTCAGTACCTATTCCATCTCTGTTGTAGCATGCACTACTAGGGAAAACCTTATACACAGAATCTTAGTAGCAGCGCGGCACAAAAAGAAGCGCTACTTCTAATTAGCAGTAGCGCAGTCAAGAAAAACCCGCTACTGATGCAAATTTATCTGTAGCGCGTGAGGGCTAAACCGTGCTGCTACAAAAATCGACCGATAGTAACCAACAACATAGGTTTAGCAGCAGCGCGGGGTCACGGTGCGTGCTACTACTACAGCAATAGTAGTACCGCGCATTTTGCTCACGTCACTGCTGCTAATTTTGAAATTGTCCACACGGTTGGCCCCGTTTAGCAGTAGCGCGTATGAGGAAAGCGCGCTACTGCTACGCTCTTATCAGTAGCGCGTTTTCACTCCCGCGCTACTGCTAAGTCGCAGCACCCTACCACCTTTTTCCACCCACCCATCCTCTCCCCCATCTCCTCTCCTCCCTTTCCCCTACCTCCCATCCTCCCTTTCTCACTCTTCTTCTTCCTCAATACTTCTCCCCCCATTACTCTCCCTCTTCTACCTACCTTTCTCTCTCTTCATTACTCCTAGCTAACTACACCACCTCCATTAATGCATCTCCTTTCTCTTTTTCCTTTCCCCTCCACTAGTTGAAGTTGTCTCCTCCGAAATTAGCTAGCTAGGTAGATGTAGCATTTAGTTAAGTGACCTATTTGCCCCCTAACTAGATCTATCTTTGTCAAGAAGAGCTTTGTGCACTTTTGATCTCCCTACATCATAATCTCCATCGTGTGCTCGATCTCGAGATAGAGGTGATTAAAATTTCATGCTTTTGCAAAATGGAAATATGTGTATGTGTGTGTGATATGATAATTGGGCAATATGATGGAAATTGTGTGTGTGGCATGAGTTGACGCCAAATTGTGCTTTTGAGTTGCCTATGTTTTGCCGAAATGTCAATTTATTTCCGTTTCGGCGAATTCTGGGCAAACTCTAGATCTATATGTCCTATTTTTAGGGAAGGTCATGCCGAATTTTTGTATGACTTTGATGCATGCACGCATTTTTATAATGAATTTGTTTATTATTACCGTGCAGACGTTCATGATGGTCAGTGGAACGATGGTGGACAGGTGGTTGCGGTCGGCGGTGCAGGACATGAAAGAAAATAACCGGACAGAGGTTTTATGTCCGTGTCGAAAATGCAAAGGAATAGTTTGGCTCGACCCCTATGACGATGGTCGTGTCAAAGCGCACCTGCTCATGACTGGTTTCATGGATGGCTATACTCGATGGATAATTGAAGATGAGGATGACGATGTTGAGGACGCCGACGGGGCAGGCAATGACAACACGAGGCAAGACGAAGAGATGATCGATAATGGCGGCGGGGAAGAGGCCGGACATGGCGGCAGAGAAGGGGCCGGACATGGCAGAGGAGAAGGAGCCAGACATGGCGGCGGAGAGAACGTGGACTCCACGCAGCAGAGTTCATCGGTACTAAGTTCAATCGTGCAGGACACTCATGTTCAAGCACTGCTTGGCAAGGAGACGAGTACTGAGAGAGCTGCTTCTAGAGAGGAGGCTAAGCTGGAGCAACTGGTGGTAGACTTGAACACTCCATTGTATGATGGTTGCAATCCTGAGGTGACCCGCTTGAGTTTCACGCTCCAACTCCTGAAGACGAAGGCTAAAAACAAATGGACCGACACTAGCCTCGGTGAGCATCTCAAGTACCTAAAGGATGTTCTTCCCACGGGGAATCTATGTCCTACTAGTGTTGATGAGGCCAAGAAGATTGTGTGCCCTCTTGATCTGCCGCACGTTAGATACCATGCATGCATCAACGATTGCATAATTTATCAGAAGGAGCACGTGGAAAAAACAAGTTGTCCGGTGTGCAATGCTTCTCGATACAAGAAGGCCGGGAAGAAATGTCCCCAGAAAGTTGTATGGTACTTACCGATCACTCCCCGTCTCCAGCGGTATTTCATAGATCCCAAGGAAGCAAAGCTAATGCGCTGGCACGCGGAGAGGAAGAAGCCCGACGATGGAGATGATCCGAAGCTGAGACAGGTTAAGGATTGAAGCCAGTGGAGAGCATTGAACAGCTTCTATCGGTATTTCGAATGTGATGCAAGGAACATCGTGCTCGGCGCGTGTACCGATGGCATGAATCCGTTTGGCAACCAGAACACCAACCATAGCACATGGCCCATGTTTGTATGGATGTACAACCTCCCCCCTGGTTGTGCATGAAGTCGAAGTACATTCACATGAGCATGCTTATTCAAGGGCCGAAACAACCAGGAAATAATATTAATTTGTATCTGGGGCTACTTCAAGAGGAGTTAGACACGTTATGGAAAACACCGGCCAAGGCATGGGACGCCAGCAAAGGCGAGTATTTCTACATGAGAGCCGCACTGATCACGACGGTGCACGACTATCTCTGTTACGGATATGTCGCAGGCCAGGTGTGCCATGGATATTGCGGATGCATGCGGTGCATGGATGATATGACATCTCAGCAGCTAACGTCAAGGAAAGATGGCGGGTCTGGGAAAATCGTGTACATGGGGCATCGAAGATGGCTTGAACAGGACGACCCGTGGAGAAACCGTGGAGATCTATTCAATGGTCACGCTGAGCATCAAGGACCTCCATGTAAGCAGAGCGGCGCCAAAATCGATGAGCTATTGAAAAACTGGAAGGAGTGCCCCGCGCCGGGAAAGACGATGAAAAAGGCGCCGGAGCCGCTGCTGAAGGTATGGAGTATGAGGTCTGTGTTCTGGGACTTGGAGTACTGGCACAAACTTGGTACACCTCATTGCCTTGATCAAATGCATATCTGTAAGAATGTCCTTGAGAGCTTGCTCGCGACACTAATGAACATGCCGGATAAGACCAAGGATGGGCCGAAGGCAAGAAAAGACTTGCAAGATTTGAATATCAGGGAAGATCTGCACATGCCGCCCCATAAAAAGTCAGACGAGACAGAGATGGAGACAGAGGCGCGGGAGAAGAAGGGCAAGAAAATAAAGAAAGAGGATTATTGCCCCCATTCTTGCTTCACCTTAAGTCAGGCTGAGATCAATCAATTCTTTAAGTGCCTTACCGGAGTCAAAGTTAGTTCCGGTTACTGTGGCAAGATAAGCAGATATCTAGACACGGACAAGAAAAGGTTCAGCGGGATGAAGTCCCATGACTGTCATGTGATGATGACGCAGATACTACCTGTTGCCCTTAGAGGGATAATGGACAAGCACGTCCGTGACAAGCTTATTGGTCTCTGCAACTTTTTCGACATCATCTCTCGAAAGTCGATCAGTGTGAAGAAGCTCTGAAGGCTACAGGAAGAGATCGTTGTGATACTGAATGAGCTTGAGATGTACTTCCCGCCCGCGTTCTTTGACATGATGGTGCATCTGTGTGTCCATATTGTGGACGACATAATAGACCTGGGGCCGTCATTTCTGCACAACATGATGTCGTTTGAGAGGATGAATGGTATCATCAAAGGATTCGTTCGTAACATGTCCCGTCCGGATGGAAGCATCGTCCAGGGCTATCTGACACAAGAGTGCATCTCTTTCTGCGAGAATTTTCTATATGGCGCAGACCAGCCGCCTGGTGTTAGTGTTGGTTTGCTCGTTAACAAGCACAATGGGAGGCTCGAAGGAGAAGGTCACTCCAACGGTCACAGGGAACTGCACATGGCATACTCAGATCGACGCAGCGACTTTGACAGAGCAAACTTGGTAGTGCTACAACACCTAGACGAGGTAGATCCTTTCGTGGCACTGCACAAAGAATTTATCGCAAAGAAGTATCATGACCGGGGGGTATGCAGGACGGACACTGAAGTTACTAGGGAGCACAACTCCACTTTCCTGCATTGGTTCAAAGAGCATATTATTGCTAATCCCCCGGAGGAGGGCTCTAAGGACGGATTGCTCATATACGCCTTAGCACATGGCCCCTCGCCCAACCTCGTAACCTATGAGGCATACGATATCAACGGATTCACGTTCTACACGGAGGCCAAAGATATGGACAGTGATGATCAGAACTCAGGGGTGACGATGGAATGCATGACCGGGAGCAACAACGGCGCAACTGAAAGATTTTACGGAAGGGTCGAGGAGATCTGGGAGCTTGACTACTCTGGACTGCACAACACGATGATGTTCCGTGTCAGATGGGCTTAGAATGTCGAAAGAGAAAACCGGAATTTCACTACCATGACTATACCCGACGCCAAGAGCGCTACCGTGAACGCTATCGCAAAAAATGAGCCATGGGTACACGCTAAGCACGTGACACAATGCTTCTTCATAACCGACCCGCGCAATCCCAGCCGTGTTGTCGTGAGGAGAGGCAAAAGGAACATCATTGGAATGGATGGAGTCACCAACGAGGAAGACTACGATCACTACGGCAACCCAATGAGGGAAGATGACGATGATGATGAAGTATACGTCAAAAGAAGAATCAATACTACATTACCTAAGAAAAATCGTACTCCATGGAAAAGGCAAAGTCACAATGAGGGGCTCAATTATTCTTCAACGAACAAGAAGGGAAAGAAGCTGACTCAAAAACGAAAACGTCAACGCGGAGGAACCGTATGTTATCGGTCAAATGATGTAATATATATGTTCCTATTTTGTATACACACTTAGCCATTATTATGCATGGGTCCAATGATGTAATATATATGTTCCTATTTTGTATACATACTTAACCGTCAAATGATGCAATATATATCGCCTTCCCTTCGTTCACTGCTCTCGGAAAAAAAGAAAAGAAAAGTGAGAGAAAATAAAGGAAAAGAAAATAGAAGGAAACAAACAGGAAAACTGTTATATATGTACTGGTTATTGCAGCAGCGCTTTTGTGAGAAAAGAGCTACAGCTAGTCAAGATAGCAGTAGCGGTTTCTACACGAAACTGCCATAGCTACCTGGAGTAGCTATAGCGCATTTTTCCTAAACGCGCTACTGCTATGCCCACTTAACCCCCAAAATCCCCACTCCTCCCTTCATCCCGCCTCTTTTCCCCCAAATCCCCACACTCTCTCCCCGTCGCGCCGCCGGAGCCCTGCCCCCGACCCGACCCCGACCGACCTCGACCTCGGCCCCGACCCTGACCCCGACCCCAGCCCCGGCGCTCGACCCCAACCCCGACCCCTCCCAACCTCTGCCGTCGTCGGGCCTGCACCCTCTGTAAACCCCCACCGCTCCTCCTCTCTCTGGTAGCTAGGTTTTTTGGTTGATTTACTTAGGTTTTAGTTAGGGCAGATGGTTAATTAGGTTATATATTTAGTTATGAATTTAGCTAGGTTTTTTCTTCATGTTCTATATTTTTCTTCCTTTTATATGCAAATTTGAAGTGGACATGTGATATGTGGACATGTGATGTTTTGGACATGTCATATTTGGAATTTGGACATGTCATTTGGACATGATGATTATGTGCAGGGTAAATGATCCGACTGGCCTATGTTACACCGGAATGTTGATTCATTTCCGTTCCGGTGAATTTCAGGCGCTCGATATGTCCATTTTTTAGCAAAGGTCATGCCAAAATTTTCCGTGAATTTTGGCATGATTTGTGCTAGATAGTAGGCATATCGAGTGCTGGGAGTTGCTGGGAAATAGCATTCCGGCAAACATAGATTTTTTTTATGTCATTTCTCATTTTTTTCATAGTTTTTGAATTAAACAAGGAGACTTAATCATAGGAAACATGTCGAACAACGAAGAAACTGGGCCTTCTGACCAAGATGCAGACGAGATGGATTATGAGGGTGAACAAGAGTACCTCGACTATTTGACTGCTAAGCAATTGCATAGTCAAGGTTTGCAGGTCAGCCTCGATGATGGTACTGACGCCGACATCGACACCGATGGGGCCGGCACCGATGGCGGCGCCGAGACCGGCGGGGAAGATACTGGTGGGGAAGGTAACGGCGCCGATGCCGCTACCGAAAAGAAGAAGCAGAAGAAGTAGAGGATACGAAAACCTAACAAACTAGGGATTGGACGACTGGTGATCACAAAGATGGCACCTGGCAAGTTTGAGCCATTAGAGCCGGAAGAACCTCGCAAGTGCTATGGGAACCAAGTAGGATGCATCCTATGGGAATGCGCGAGCATCAACGATGATGACTTAAGGAGTAAAGAACATTTGACGTAGTTGCTCCTGACGAAGTTGCACAAGAGATTCAAGTTCCCCGACCGGGATGATAACATAGAACAACCGTGGGATGATCCGAAGATGAAAAAGATTAACAATCACGCCATGGGCATGTTCAGCAATGATTTGGCCTCCTGGAAAGGGAGGGTGAAATGAGCTATTGAGGCTGAGGAACCCCTGTCCAAGATTCTAGAGGAAAATCCGACACTTATGGAAGAGGAGTTCAAAAAGTTCAAGGACACTTGCGCTACCGAGGCAGCCAAGGCTAAGGCTGCGAAATTCAAGAGCCTTTAGCAAAGGAACACGGGGAAGCATCGCCTCGGAAGCCATGGCTACCTCGGTAAAAGGCCCATATGGGATAAGGAGGACGCGGAATGTGATGCCACGGGTATCTCAGACCCCTTCGTGAAGTTCACCAACCCCTTGGAGCGTGACTTCATCAGGGCCCGCTACAAGTGGGACAAGGAAAAGAAGGTTTTTACACGGACCAGATAACGAGGAAATTGATTATACTACTGGTAATTATTCTTTTACCACCTTACATTTAGCTCCAGATCTAGTCGAGTACACATTCCTAAACGGTTCACGCTCCTTCTGCAGGAGAAGCAACACTAGCTTGCAGCCGAAAGCCCTACTTATCCGATGAGGCCCAAGTGGGACACCCCTCTCAACCGGGCCTTGAACGAACTTAAGGGACTCCCTTTGGGCCAGTGGCCGCAATATGGTCATGTGCACTGCGCTGGAGACGGCGCCACGTGGAAGGTGTTTTACAATGAGGGCCCGGAGGCCAAGAAGCAGAAAAAGAAGTTTAGTCAGGTGGACATCGACGCGAAGGTGAAGCTTGCGGTCGAGAAAAAAGCAGCTGAGGACGCAAAAAAAAAGCCGAGGAGAAAAATGAGTTGCTACAGCAGGCAGTTAATGCAGCTGTACCTACCTGCAGAAATGATTTCGCTACTAACTTGGTTCCAGCTATCATCAACTAGACGAAGGAAAATCCAGACAAGACGATACATGATTTCCCGTTGCCCAGTTTCATCGGGAGCAACTCCATGAACAACGACACCACCGCACCATCACTTGCTCACACAACCGGGCCTCCTCTCGCAGTCGCTCCCGCTCATAGCAGCCCGTCCTCAGTCTCTGGCGTGCTAGGTGGGCCTTCGTCTTTGGCTGAGCTCGACGCCCTCACGGTAATTACATGTCGCACCAACATCTATATATATATATATATAGAATATTCCATTTTCGTTGCCTTTCGGATGTTTTACGCCACAGACATGTGTTTGCAGGCCGAAGCAACCCCGTGCACCATACTCTACTTGATCAAAGGCCAGAAGGTGGACGTGGGAAAGGGGATTATAATGAACCCCTTGCAACCCACGTTCCACAACCAGCCGATCCCCGCTAGGCACTTCAGGTTTAACTTGTCCAATGTGAAATCGGGGCACGAGGATTTGCCTCCTCCAGTATAGCATGTGGAATAGGACGACGAGACCCCGCCGCGGATTGGAAGCTGCAAGGGTTGGGTGCTGCTATGGCAAAAGAATCTTATTCGTCTGGAGCCGGCCGAGAGCACACCAATAACCACACATCAACAAGCATGTGCGGAGACCACCACCCCGCCTATGCAATTACCAGCTCCTGTAGTGCCGGGTGAGAGCGGCGGACGACGTGATGAAGGGGGTGCAATAGTCACTACAAAAAAAATACACTTCCGTGATGATACGTGTTTGTCACAGTAGGTCACGTTTTCTGTCATGCATGTACATCCATGACAAATTTATGACAGAATCAAGATAGTCCTACCTGTGCTGTCGTAGAAGTGTTCCATGACATTACCAAAATTATCATCATGGAAGTGTCCACTTCCATGACGATAAATCGCGAGTCACAGAAGTGATTTCGTCAAGGGTGACCGACACGTGGCATCCACAGTAATGGAACGCCGTTAAGCTATCGGGTCCGGTTTTGGATCTGATAACCCGTTAACAGCCCCGACCAATGGGGATTTTCCACGTGTAAAATCATCATTGGCTGGAGGAAACACGTATCGGCTCACCGTTGGGACAGATGTCATCCACTCATTGGACCCAAAGCGCCTATGATACGTCGACACGTGGCACGGCCCAACAGAGGCCCATTCCTGTGAAAAGGCTGGCCCGTTTGACTTGGTCAAAAGGTGGCGGGCCGGCCCACGGCAATCCTGTTAACGGCCTGTTCGCATATAGCCCATTTACAGCCCGCTAACCCAGGGCCCGTTTACGGCCTATCCGAATTAGGCCCAGTAGCGTCAGCTGGGCCGTCCAATATAATTCCAGCCCGTTTTAACTTCCGGCCCATGTATGGCCCATGACGTCTTTCTGCCCATATGAGGCCCTTAGTAACCCTCGGCCCCTTAACGGCCCGTGGTAAAACTGGCCCGTAATGAACAGTGTATCACTTTATACCCATTAACGGCCCATTATTCAGTTGGGCCGTTTCCAGCCCATGTTATCTTTTGGCCTTCTCAGGGCCCATTTATTCTTGGGCTCATTTCCAGCATTCGTTTACTTACGACCCGTTACTGTCATTTTCTGCTTGTGGGCCAAATTCAGCCCATGGTTACAGTCGGCCCGTTTGTGGCCCGTTAATACATTGGGCCATTTTCATAGCATCATCAAATACGGCCGATTAACGACGGCCCGTTATGGTTGGCCCATGAACGGATGGTTTCAACTCTAGCCCATTTACGGCCATAATGTGGTCTGTTATTGGCCCATGTTTGGCCAACCGATCATACGGCCCGTAGAAGGCCCATTGATGATACGGCCCGTAGAAGGCCCATTGTGTCTACGACCCATATAAGGCCCATTGCTTCTATGCCCCGTAGAAGGCCCATTGTTTCTACGGCCCTTAGAAGGCCCATCGTTTCTACGGCCCGTAGGAGGCCCATGTTAACTACAGTAAATATGTAGCCCATGGTTAATGTGGCCTAGTTTTAAAAAATAGGTTATCGCGGCCATTAGCAAACCGCGGAAAAAGAACTGCACTGACTACAAGAAAACAAATAAACAAGACAATAAGGAAATAAATAAGCAAGCAACTTACGCTAGGCTATCACGGCTATTACACATATTACATTCACTGGGCATCAAAGTTCGCCACCAGTGCAAATATAGGGAACACCCTACACTATACAAAAATGGCTTGCTGTTTTCTTCAGCCGGTGGCTGCACGTTAAGAACAAATTTTGTATCGCACCAAAACAAATTACAACTATAAAACAAAAGGAAGGTTGTCATAAAAGTTAACAGTCTAGCAGATAAATGCACCACCAGAAGTTCAGAAGCTCAGTTCATTTGACCTGGCAGTTACGTTTTCATGCTGTATTGTCTGATGGAGCACCATAACCTTCGCCTTCAGTTCTCCTAGGCTCCTGAACAACATAGCAAATGTCTGATAGTCTGGTTTCAAAACCATGCATATCTTGACAACATCGAACAATGTCTCTCCTTGTTTCACAAAGGGTCTCTGTTAGGGAATGGACTTGTGTCTGGAGCGCAGATACAACATTGTTTTGAGCTTGCATATCTTGATCATGAGGGAGTTTGGACGAGATTGCCTTAACAACCAACCCAGTATTATGCAGGAACGTGCTTTTGGCACTGTTAGTGGACAGGTACAGACCCACTGCAGCAAGAGCTGACATTGCGGTTATAGTTGCCTCGCCACCTTCAGAAGGTGGCGGTTCCACCATTTTTTCCATAGCTCGCTGAAAACTTGAGGTTTTACATTAGTAGTACCAGAACATAAGATATTAAGGAGGCAGCAAAACCAAACAAAATAGCTTTGGTTTATATACAAAACTTATTCTGGTGAACCCATGTAAAATAATAGTTGTATTTTATTGCAAAGTACATAATAAAACCAGGTTCCAAACATATGACCATGTACCATCGCTAATGTATTGTCTATTTCTTCACATTGTATTGAGGGCTAAGGATAAAGAGATGAAGTTTATAATATGGTAAGCATAGTATGACATCATTCCTATCACAAAAAAACTAAGAATAGACAAACAGGCAATTGTAACGTTGTGTGGGCAAGTCCAGCACAGAACTAGATTACAGGTCAAGATCAAAGGAACATCACTCCTCTGTTTTAAACCTTGTAAGGTGCAATGATACGCTAAGACAATTGTGTATAAAATTGAAAAGAGTAATAGACATTGGCTGCAAACCATGCAGTTCAAGGCACAAGTCGGAGTAAGTAGTAGTTAAAAGGCATGAGGATTAAGGACTTACAACAGCGGCTTTGACTGGTGTAGTCATGCCCTTCTTCTTGCTAGTGTGACAGTCCTTGAAGATTTCCACAGCATTTGGTTCAGGTACTTTTTGGTCCTTGCGGGCATTCCTCTGCATTTGGAACAAGTCAATATAGATCTGATAATATGGTACAGCGAAAAGAGTGAAACAGCAGCTAATTACAAGAGCCTCGCAGTGTGCAATATAGCTATGAGATCATGTCGTCTGTTGGAATTTCACTTTCGTACGGTTGGCCTTGTTCTTTGAACAATTCACCTACAAGAAGATAGATTTGTGTGGCACATGCGTAAATAGGACTTCAACATGTGATCTGATCACATATATATAATGTACCTGATACTTCGGATCGGACCAGTGTTTAACGAGGCCTCTCCAGTCTTCATTAGATATATTTTCCACTGGAGATGTTTGGGCAAGTTCACTGTTAGCCTTTCCTTCAAAGTGAGTTTTCCTCAAGTTATACCGATACTGTCGCAGAGCAGACTTGAAAACATGGGTGCAAGCTTGTCTGGTTGCATCATCTTGGCTATCCAACTTGAACCTCATCTGTTGAAAATTATTTGAGTCTCATTATCAGCAACCTAGAAAGTATTGGACAGAGCAAGACGATATTACTAGTTTCCATACATAACCATACTTACAGATAAATGGTCAAGGAAGGTGTTGAACTGGGTTTCGTCTTTGTCATTCCTGTACTGAATCCATGTTGGGAGGATACGTACATGACACCTAACAGCAATCGCTGCCTCTTGTACTAACTTGGCTGACTCTGTAGCATCACGTGGCCTTTTTAAACCTGCCTCAAAACGAATCTCCATTCTTCCTCCTCTAGATTTAGTTAACCTATCGAGCATTATCCCTGATGTTTGTTTCCTCTTGCGCCTAGGTGCCAGTCCAACAACAAACATAGGAAGTGTTAGTGTACATCAAACTGTGAGACTACATATAAAGAAGCATGCAACTGTAACTTGACTCCAGCAACTACCTTCTTGCTGTTGAAGCTCACAAAGTTCACCTGATCTTGCCAACTCATCTTGTGTCAAGAGTGCTTCAAAAGTAGTGTCCGGTGGCAAGGGAGCTTGGGAACGTGCTGCTAGCTGAGTTGACCAATGAGTAAATCGTGCAGCTGGTGGTACTGTGGAAGGTGTTGCAACAACTAGGGTTGTCTCTGCTTGTTTGGTGGAAGCTATTTGTTTCTGTTTGGCTTGTTCTGCAACTCGTTTAGCACGGGATACCCTATCGGTACAATTTTCCACTGGACTTTGACCTTCTATTGCACCATCAGTACCAGCAGAATCTGCAAGATTCTTCCGCTTCCCTTTCCCTATCATTCTGTCTTGCTTCCTCTTTCTCTGTGCCATGTTAAGTCAAGCCGACAAGAAAAACGAATAACAATTTAGTTCTTCAGAATAAATTGATGCGTGATACAGACAAACTGAACTTTGATGTTAGCCAACCACATGATAGGAGGATGTAATATGTAAGAAAAACAGGACGGCATGAGATAACCAGAACTATGATGTGTAAACTAAGCAGAAGACATTTCACTAAATTAGAAGCAATGCAATGGAAGGTAGACACTATATGAAAGATGCTACAAATATCGCTCTGCCAAGTTAACAGTGTCTCATCATAAATGCCGTTTAAACAAATGTGAAGCAGTACAAGAAATAAATCATATGCAAGATGCAAACAACATCACACTATCA
This sequence comes from Thinopyrum obtusiflorum, assembly GCA_036873465.1. NCBI lineage: Eukaryota > Viridiplantae > Streptophyta > Magnoliopsida > Poales > Poaceae > Thinopyrum > Thinopyrum obtusiflorum. The sequence goes on from JAAAWM010011510.1 coordinate 21,893, forward strand.
AGTTAAAGGTCTCTCGTCATTAGTGCCATTGCATATTCACAGCATTGCATATTCACAGCTTATGATGTGTAAACTAAGGAGAAGGCATTTCAACAAATTAGAAGCAATGAAAGCTAGACACCATATGAAAGATGCAATGAATATCACTCTACCAAGTTAAAACTGTCTCGTCATAAGTGCCATTTGAACAAATTAGTAGTACAAGCTAGAAAAGAATGCGAGATGTAACCTATATCACACTCCGAAGTCAAACGTGTCTTATGATAAGTGATTGTTGCAGGTTACACAATAGTAGTAATTTGATGTAAGAACATGGTGTGATAGACAGATATTGTATGTTCTAGAAACAAGAACACGTGTCTTATTCAAGTATAATGTGTAAAGTAAGCAGATGGAATTCAACAAAATTAGAAGCAATACAAGCTAGACATCACACATAACATGCAACCACATATAACAGTGCCAAGTTAGAGGGAGCATCGGTGATGGTGCACTAGGGGAGACGTGCTCATCATAAACACAGCTACGTTGAGTGTCTGTGCATGTGTTGTCTTGGAAATCATCTTGGGGGGATGGAGGAGTAGAAACTGTAGAGGCCCTCCGTTTGGAAGGAGCACCTTTATCCGCTGCCTTGCTAACTTCCTTCTGCTTTATTGATTTTGAATTGTCAAGTAAAACCGACAAGAAAAAGCAATAAAATTCTCTCTTCAGAACTCATTCATGCATGATACTAACAATCACTACTTTGATGTAAGGCAAACACATGATACCAGGATGGAATATGTACGAAAAATAGGACGGCATGGCATGTTCACAACTGTCTGTGTAAACTAAGCAGAAACCATTCCAACAAATAAGAAGCAATGCAAGCTAGACACCACATGAAAGATGCAACCAATATGACTCTGCCAAGTTAAAAGTGTCCCATCATAAATGGCATTTCAACAAATTAGAAGCAGCGCATGCTATAAATCATATCAAAGATGCAACTAATATCACACTGCATATACTGAAGGTGTCTCGTCATACTGATTTATGCGAGATACAAAAAAACAATAGTTTTATGTGAGGACATGCTTAATAGACAGATGTACTATGTACTAAAAACAGGAAGGCATGTCACATTAACAGGTATAATGTATAAACTAAGCAGAATAGCACATGCAATTTAACCAGATTAGAAGAATTACAATCTAGACACCATATGCAACATGCAACCACATATCACGCTGCCAAGTTAGAGCAAGCACCTGCGATGCTAGTGTAGGGGAAATGCGGTAATCAACTATAGAGCTATGTTCACTATCTTCATCTAGCCTTGTTGTTTCTTGAGAATCATGTGGGGAGGCTGACGCTGCATTCTTTAAATGAGGATCTTTTATCACAGTAGTCCACTGGCCTGACTGCCTCATCATAAGTGATTGATGAGGGATACACAAGAACATTAGTTTGATGTAAGAACATGGTTAATAGACAGATGTACTAGTATGTACCAAAAACAGGAAGGCGTGTCATATTCAAAGGTATACTGTGTAAGCTAAGCAGATGCAATTTAACCAAATTGGAAGCAATACAAGCTAGACATCCGGCTGGAGTGGTGAGCATGATCATCTAGGACCTGGGAGCCTGGTGGGAGGCGGGCTACTTCGCCACCATCGTGGCGTTTTAGTTGGCTTCCAGGTGATGCATGTCTGTGCTGGGCCTGTGACTGGCTCAGCCAGTGCCCTGACTAGCTATTTGTCTTCTGGTGCTCCTGGGATGGTGGTTCATGTAAAAAATATATTTCCTTATTTTAATAAAGACCGACTTCGGCCTTTTGAATACAAGCTAGACACCATATGCAACATGCAACCACATATGACACCGCAAAGTTAAAGGAAGCACCTGGGATGGTGGTTCATGGCGAGCGAGGTCATCAACTCCAGAGCTACTTTTACCGTCTCCATCTGCTGACACTGCACCCTTTATAAGGCTCAAATGTGTCTGTCCTAGCCGCGTACCACGCTGGAGCGACTTCTCTCTTTTCTTTTCTGCTTCTGTCAAGGCAGCAGAGTCTGAAATACCCTTGCATAAAAACACAATAGTGAGAGTATGGGTGAAATGTGTGTAGAACTAGTGCACTGTAAAAGTAGCAGATAGCAGGTGGCTGAAAAATAAATGACAGGAGACATATGATAGCTCTACAACATTGCATGGCAAACAAAATTAGATTCTACTCCGTATGATTTTGTAATATATGAGCACTGGGATGGCTGGGAAATGGAGGTACTCCTCCAGCACACCACCACATGTGGTCCTATCAAGATAACAGTCGACTGAAAATAAATAGGTCGGTCGATTTTTTTTATGAACCGTCCGATCTATAAGGAATGGGCAGATGGCCTTCGTCTACCTCCCGCCAGTCACTATTGATGATCTTTCTCGAACCGCTAGCGACCATCGGCCCAGACCCCTGCCTCCGCCGCCCCGCCCTCCCCTCGACCTCACACCACCGCCATGCTTGGCAGCGCCCCCAGGCCATCCCTTTAATCCCGGCCGACGTCCAGATTGGGCGCCAGCAGCTCTAGGCCCCACACGCCCCTAACATAAACACCGAGGCGCTGCTTCCCCGGCGTAATAGGCGGACTAGCGCCTGTTACGCCGGGGAATGCTTCCGTTAATTGGGAATCAACTGACTAGGAACTGAAATCCAGGGGGCGACGGACCTCTAGCTAAGGTGAAATAGTATATGAGGAGAAACCTTGTGCATCGCGAGTAACTAGGAACATCTAGTATCAAGAAGAGGCGGTCAACTAGTGTCTTCTGTGGGATGAATACCGTGCAAGCAGACACATAAGATTTGCACGAATAAGGGAAGAGGAGTACCGTTTTCGGTTGCCGGTGTGGTCGCCTCCACATGTCGCGCCGATCTTCTTCTTTTTGCCGGGGAAACCGATGTTCTGGAGGAGGGTGTAGGCTTGGACGAACCCATGGCCAAATTGTTGACTGTGTTTCCGTGGCCGTATGTCGGTGGAGGGGAAGCAGATCTGAGGCGGCGAAGGACGGTGTAGCAGGAACAGCTCCGGTGCGGTGGAGGGTGGCGAAGTTGGAGCGGTAGCGGTGAGGCACAGGACGGCGTGGTTGAACTGGCTCGGGTACGGATGGCTCGGCCTCAGCTTCAACTACTAGACGTGGAGGGCGTTGCAGTTGAGGTTGCGGTGGATGGCGACATTGGGGTATCGGCTCCGGCGTGATGGAGGAGGGCGGCGGTTGATGGGTGGAATGGGGTGGCGGACGGAGGACGCCGGGGTTTCGCGGCTGGTGGAGAGGTAGTTTTTGCGCCCACGGAGTATGAATGGGGAATCGGACGGGTGGGCGGAGGGGAGGGGGGAGAACCATGTTTCGGTCTGTGACGCGCTTGTTTTTGGCTTTTTTGAACAGAAGATGGGACGCGCTTGTTTGAAATTTGGGGAAAGTACAAACTTTACCCCCTCTTAAATTTTGGACCTACTGCGGGTCGGGGGTAGGATGGTAATCCCAGGTGTCCCAAATAGTGGGCGGGAGCGATTTCAGCCGCGTGCATGTGTGCTTAGGCGGCCATTGTGTATGAATGTTTTTCGGAGGCGGTTGCGTGGCGTCTAGATGAAGCTACAAACCTACCCCGGTTTAGACCTTTGGACGTCCCCCCCCCCCCCCCCCCCCCCCCCCCCCCCCCCCCCCCCCCCCCCCCCCCCCCCCCCCCCCCCCCCCCCCCCCCCCCCCCCCCCCCCCCCCCCCCCCCCCCCCCCCCCCCCCCCCCCCCCCCCCCCCCCCCCCCCCCCCCCCCCCCCCCCCCCCCCCCCCCCCCCCCCCCCCCCCCCCCCCCCCCCCCCCCCCCCCCCCCCCCCCCCCCCCCCCCCCCCCCCCCCCCCCCCCCCCCCCCCCCCCCCCCCCCCCCCCCCCCCCCCCCCCCCCCCCCCCCCCCCCCCCCCCCCCCCCCCCCCCCCCCCCCCCCCCCCCCCCCCCCCCCCCCCCCCCCCCCCCCCCCCCCCCCCCCCCCCCCCCCCCCCCCCCCCCCCCCCCCCCCCCCCCCCCCCCCCCCCCCCCCCCCCCCCCCCCCCCCCCCCCCCCCCCCCCCCCCCCCCCCCCCCCCCCCCCCCCCCCCCCCCCCCCCCCCCCCCCCCCCCCCCCCCCCCCCCCCCCCCCCCCCCCCCCCCCCCCCCCCCCCCCCCCCCCCCCCCCCCCCCCCCCCCCCCCCCCCCCCCCCCCCCCCCCCCCCCCCCCCCCCCCCCCCCCCCCCCCCCCCCCCCCCCCCCCCCCCCCCCCCCCCCCCCCCCCCCCCCCCCCCCCCCCCCCCCCCCCCCCCCCCCCCCCCCCCCCCCCCCCCCCCCCCCCCCCCCCCCCCCCCCCCCCCCCCCCCCCCCCCCCCCCCCCCCCCCCCCCCCCCCCCCCCCCCCCCCCCCCCCCCCCCCCCCCCCCCCCCCCCCCCCCCCCCCCCCCCCCCCCCCCCCCCCCCCCCCCCCCCCCCCCCCCCCCCCCCCCCCCCCCCCCCCCCCCCCCCCCCCCCCCCCCCCCCCCCCCCCCCCCCCCCCCCCCCCCCCCCCCCCCCCCCCCCCCCCCCCCCCCCCCCCCCCCCCCCCCCCCCCCCCCCCCCCCCCCCCCCCCCCCCCCCCCCCCCCCCCCCCCCCCCCCCCCCCCCCCCCCCCCCCCCCCCCCCCCCCCCCCCCCCCCCCCCCCCCCCCCCCCCCCCCCCCCCCCCCCCCCCCCCCCCCCCCCCCCCCCCCCCCCCCCCCCCCCCCCCCCACGAAGAGCATCTCTCTCTCCATCGCATACCCCCCTCTACACCCCTTTCACGTACGCACACAAACTATCTCCAGGTCCTCTAAAAGTAAGCCCCCAGCACATTCGCGCATGTTTCATCTTTCTCTCGCGATATATACAGTGACGATCATTGTATTTGAAGCGAAAGCACGATACGTACATTGGACTTTAGAATCCACTCATTACGGTCACCATTTACGTTTTGTGGTTATTATACAGTCACGGGCTCACGGTACAACTCCGTATTTGCTCAAGACACGACTAGTTGACCAGTTAAACGCTCCACGTGGCACCTCTAGTGTTGCATCACATTATCTCACTACCATCGGGCCCACCTGTCGGCTTGTATCTACTCTACATCTACACTCTTATAAAATATAAAATACACTCTTATAAAAAATAGAGTTGGTGATGATGGTGTGCCTGCCATCCTGCAATATAGGCCGTCCGATTTATATCTAACAGATAGGAAAGAAACTATGACAATTTTGCAAAAAGGTACCCACAAACCTCTCCACATTTGCAAATAAGGCCTTCCCTCGTTCATCCTTTTCTCTCACAAGATAAACTAGTCATACAAATGCATCTTGATGTTACGTGCAACACACGGGCATCTTGCTAGTAAGAATGAAAACAAACGATAAAAAAATATTGGACGGTGGTTCGAAGTCATGACCGCGGGCACAGCGGACAAGGTGGCCTTGTATTGGTATGCTGAGCCGTCTGTTTTAACACACAGGAGCTGGTGTGGTGATTATACACACACGCACGCATGCACACGAACTGCATGCATGCAACACTCACACGAACACATGCACCCACGCACGCACGCAACACTCACACATACACACGCAGCCACGCACGCACGCAACACTCACACGCACACACGCACGCATGCATGCACACACCAGTACACCACACGACCAACAGACACTCTCACGCTCAAGTGCTCAACCTACACGTGCATGCGCACACATCAGGCCCTGACAGACACATACACAACCAGGTGATTCCCGCGCACGGGGTGGAGTCTTGTCGCGCCTGCGTAAATTTGTGTTTATCTGACCTTTTCCCTATGCGAACTGATAGGTGGGACCCACAAGGAACGTGGTCAATTTAACTAGTCAACATGGTGCCACGCAGACTATTTGGCCGGTCAACAGAATGCAATCCGATGCTGAACCATGAGCAAGTGACCGTATAATCACCGCAAAACATATATAGTGACCGTAATCAGCTTATTCTGAAGTTTGGTGAATGTATTACGCTTTTCTCTCTGTAGGCCCTCCAAAACTACATCTCTACACGTTCTCGCATGTTACATGTAACAACTATGCAATACAGCACTACTACTACACTCTAACACAATAAATCATATGTGTTTTTAGTTTTACTAGATATCATATTGTTACTTAATTATTCAGTTTGCATACATTAAAATTGCCTTTGAAATGTATGGCCAGTATCATGTACCGCGCGGGAAAAATCCCGCCCTTTCCTGTTTAATCAGGTTTGTATCGATGGATCATGCGAAACATCAAAACTATAGTACTATATACAGTACAAGTGACAGTTCACTGGGCTGTCGTGTCGTGTACTCCTCCGTCATAAGAGTGGAGCGCTCGCTTTCATAAATCTTCTAGTCCCTTTCGCCGACATGTGGGACATCAAGCTACCGGGTCCACGTGCCATACCGGAATACAGTGCAGAGCAGCCGGGGTGAAGCACCCAGTCATGGCGCCGGCGTAGTAATGAGCAATGAGGCATCAAATCACAAAGTTGCACCTTTCCCGCAGTTAAGTTGGAGGGACGAAGTAATAATGCTAAAAAAGAAGTTGGAGGGACGAAGCAACCATCATTTCACTCGTTGCTGAATCCGCTTCTCCCTCATCTTCTTCAAGTTAACCACGTGTTGCTTATGCCGTTGTTCTGCCTCATGTGGGAAGCGGATCGGCTTGGTAAAGCACTGAGACGTGGGACCGCATGTTAGCAAACCGCCAGGACAACGTCCTCTAAAAATAAGAAACCTCCCCCGCCATCCGCGCGGCAAAATCACCTCCTTTTTACTAATCTTGATTCTATAATTTTTTAGATCAATATAATTGAGATTTGTATAGATAGCACACAGGAGCAAAACCAAGTGGTATGGTTAAGGGCATCCACAATGTGTAGCCAAATGTGAAAATAGCTTTTGGCATCGTGGGAACCATTGTGGACGGTGTTGCCAAAGCCAAAAGGATGGAACCGAAGCTCCCTGATTGATTGATTGAAGGAATAGAAAAATGCAACGTCTCTCCTCTTTCTCCCGTGCTTGGACGCATGTACAGTATAGAGCACAGAGTCTACTCCCCCGTCCCTTCTATCACAAATCACAAAGCAGTGAGGCGTCAAATCACAAAGCACGGACGAAGCAACCATCATTTCACTCTTCGCTGACTCCGCTTCTCCATCGTCTTCTTTGAGAAACCATCTCACCGCACTAAGCTGGACGGACGACGCTATTGTGTACGAGTAGTACTAGTACATTTACGCGTCCTTTGGTTCAACAGACTTCCTGGATGCAACTAAGGCGGTTGTCTCGGCTTGCAGGCGGCACTTGCGAATGACTTACCGTGGTCTCCCTCAATGGTGTTCTCCGTCGAATGCACTTTGCCAAACCACAACGTTCGAGATATCGTCAACATCACTGCAATGGGGAAGGAAGTCAAATATAGTTACTACCTCCATTTTTTTGTACACAAGGCCAGTATATCAAAATTACAATTTGCAAAAGGCCACTAACACTAATCGAGGCAAAATTGATGGGGTTTGCCACGTACTAGCAACCAAGGACATTAATATCCCCTGCATGCATGCGGAAGTGAGAAGGTTGGTTTGCATGGCACTGCATTAATCAAGCGATGAGGAGTGAGATGGTTAGCTCTTTGGGCTTTGGAGAAAAAAATACGCATTAATTGGCATGTGAAACGAGGATTTGTATCGATTAATCCCGCGAAGGAAAACCCCGCCTTTCTTTTTTAACACTAGTACTCCTAGTATGTAGTACGTACTTATCCAGTTTGGGTCTAGGCCTTGCATTGCCATACTTTGCCACACATTTTTGCCAAGCTTGCCTAAAGTTTCAAAATGAAAAGGAGGTACACTTGTGCACGGCTGTCGCGGTCGCATCGCACCCTCACACGGTCGCTCCTGCACGCCGCGGTCGCACCGCACCCTCACACAGTCGCTCCTGCACGCCGCAAACCCAACCAAGGGAACGCACCCTCACTGACACGTGTTGTCGCATGTGAACAAACCAAACTCAGCCATCCTACCACTGACACATAATTTTTGTTCATAGAGTATGTTTATCCAACCGCATGTTGGGGAGTATCCGTACGGCCCGTGCGGTGGTCTGTTGGGGAAGAAGAAGAGGTGAGGAAGAAGGGTAAGGAAACGTAGGATATTCATCCAACCCCCTGAAATAGTAGACTGACCCAAGTCAGGCGACTTGCATAACAATATATGTTTTTACACAGCAAAAGATCCATAAAAATGACAACATAAAGAAAAACTATCACTGCTCGCGGAACGAGACAGCCTCATCGTCTTTGGCTGCCGGCGCGAACCAGCCGTAGCTGCCGACGTGTGTCTCCGCACCATGGTTGTCCTCGGCCTCCAGCTACTCGTTCACGCGGAGCGTGCGGGCGCTCTGCACGGATGAGAGCACCGCCCGGTTCAAGTCGAGGACGTCCGGTTCCGCCTGCAGGAGGGCCTCGATGGCAGCAGCATCCGCGCGCTCCGCGTCGAGTCGAGCCTCCGCCGCCCGGTTCAAGTCCAGGATGTCCGGTTTCGCCTGCAGGAGGGCCTCGATGAGAGCGGCATCCGTGCGCTCTGCGTTGAGTTGAGCCTCTGCCGCCCGGTTCAAGTCCAGGACGTCCGGTTCCGCCTGCAGGAGGGCCTCGATGGCAGCGGCATCCGCTCGCTCCGCCTCAAGTTGAGCCTCCGCCGCCTGGTTCACATCCACGACATCCGGTTCTGCCTGCAGGAGAGCCTCGATGGCAGCGGCATGTGTGCGCTCTGCGTCGAGTTGAGCCTCTGCCTCCCGGTCCTCCTTTAGTATCGCCAGGTTGAACCGCTGGTCCGCCTACACCATGGGGGACTCGGACGCCGGCATGAAGTCGACGTCCATCGTCTCATACCCATCGGGGGCCTTCTGCGCCGCGACCTCCGCCATGAACATTGGATCGGCTTCCTCCTCCTTGTAGCTTGGCTCCAGAGAACTCGGGGATTGGCCCGCCGCAAAGCGAGCTTGGGAACGGAGGTCTGTGGCGCCGACCACCGCCGCCATTTCTGCGCGGCGCTCCGGCGTCAGCATCTTGTAGTACGTGATCTTGCGGCGCACCATGGCTTTCCGGTGAACTAGGGGACGCTTGATGCGGGCTAGGGGATCAAAAAGTGGGGGAAGGGGCTGGAGATTAGGTGTGGTTTTAGGGCAGTGGCTGGCGTAGGCCGAGCAGCGAAGGTTCTGGTGTGAATAGTGGTTCCGGTGACGACTGGTCAATCGGTTTTGACTGTACATCGCTCTTGTTGCATTCGCGTTGCAGTCCGGCACGCTGGACCCTCCACGTCGCTCACCGAATGGAACGCGCTTCGTCTTGCGTTTTCGCTCGCTTGTGGGACCGCAGTTGAGAGCAAACCGACGTCCCTCCCCCTCCCCCGCCTGCGTCATTTTATGCGGAGTAAATAAAAACAGAGGGAGTATACTACGGATGAGGATCCCCTGGCGTGGCCGAACCCATTGAGTAACTGATATGCGGGGCCTAGCAAGCATGGGGTCCACCAGTAAGTGACCGAAAGGGAGGGTAAGGTAGGGATACCTACGTCAGAGGATCCACTTCCACTACTACTCCCTCCTTCCATTTACTATACAGGGTCTAATGCATTTTTTGAGGCTAACTTTGACCAAATGTTAGAGTAATAATATATGACATGCAACTTACACAAAGCATACGGTCAAATTCGTATGTGAAAGGAGCTTCCAATGATATAATTTTCACATTATACATCTCATGTACTATTAATCTTGTCAATAGTCAAATGCGGTTTTGAAAAACGCATTAGAGCATGGTTAATAATATAGCCAGTCGATGGCTATAAGGAACTGCCATGTCATCTATAGCCATCATCTATTATATGCACTCATACAGTACTGTGGGCTATAAGGTTGGCAATTTCCCGCAAATTTTTTTATAAGGTTGGCTATTGTATTAGTACTTTTTTCCATCTCCTCTCCATCTCTTTCTTCATATTTATTGTATTTAACTAGGAATGCGTATATAGCTAGGCTCTTGCATGAGAGCTCACTCCCCTTACTTTTTCACATCTCTCTCCTCCACATAGGCCCTATATAAATGGAAGGAGGGAGTACTACTATGAGCACTGCATACTCTAGTACAGATGTTGTCAGTACTCCACTAGTACTATTGGACAGGGAGCTTAAAAAAAGTTACTATTGGACTGGCTATACGTGGCGAAATCCTAGTAGGAAGAGCATGCGCGAGAACAAGCACATTCACGTGGTTGAAAACAAATTGGAAACCATCTTGAGTACAAATCTGGGAGTACGTATGAATCTAACAATATTGATTGGGCATTCTTGAATGTTGATACTTTTTTTATCAAAGTAGAGATACTTTGACTACACATAAAACTTATATGTAAACTAGAAAGGATAGGAGGGAGTATGTTGTACGTTCAAAAACGAAATGAACATTGAATACCCTTTATATATGATTTACGGATGCTATGATCACCGGTTCAAAATTTTGAATCCGCCTTAGGTATCACACATGCCCCCACTCGTTCTCTCTCGATTTCATCTCGGGGTCCGGAGATCGATTGCCCCCCCCCCCCCCCCCCCCCCCCCCCCCCCCCCCCCCCCCCCCCCCCCCCCCCCCCCCCCCCCCCCCCGCGGGTCATTTCTATCATAGAAACAGACCAAACCTTTATCTCCTTTCACGACACGCAATTGATCTCTGAACATCAATCGATCTCGTCAACATGTGTCAGGGCATGAACCGAATGGGATGTCAAAACTAAGACGCGAAGCGACACGTAGTGGAGGCAAAGTGAAACTTTAAACGAACAGTTTGTTTGTATGCATGTCGGACAAATTACAAAACATTGGAAATACAAGCATGGTCTAGGCCCACATGTGAATGATACTCGGCGGAATGTTCAAATGAGGCATGCGGGAGGATAGACTTGACCGGAGGGCGACATGATCGATGGAGAAGAGGGTTCGAGAGGAATGAGAAATAAGAAAATGCCACATGATTATACTTGAACGGCTCAAAATAAACAATAAGTTGTCTCGCTTGGCCTACATAGTGAAAGGCCTAATGCGCTCATCGTCTCTAGATACGGTCGGTTTCAGTGTGCCGAGGGTGGCGTTAGTGTTGTGGCACGACCAACAGTATGTTTGGTTTGTGCCCAAGATTGCCCCATCAAAGCATTGCTTAGCCAAAATTTTGGTTGAGGTTTTGGTTGCCCATGATTTGGCCGACATCGGCAAGAAAAATGAACTAGAGTTGGCTAGAGTTCATTGGCATGCCAAAAAAATGGCAACCATCCAAACAAAGACCAATCTTTGGGTCATGACCAAAATTTTGGTAAGTTGCACTTTGGCCACAATCCAAACACACCCCAACACCCGGCTCGTCGAGGATGCACGGGGCGCCAGGACACGTCTGCGGAGTGGTGTAGCATGACCAACTGCATCCTCAGGACCTGAGACCATGTCGGGTCGTCTTGCTTTTTCAATCACATGCGTCAATCGCATGTGAGCAAAGGGCATCTCCAACGTTGCAACGACCGCAACTGACTACCCTGGCACACCAAAAACCCTCGTCCCTCACGCCGTCGCGCGGTGCGTTCCCAGCCGGCGCCAGCTGCCCGCATTCATGCCGTCCGTCCGTATGCCGTCGTTAAGAGGCTCGGTGCCCGAGGAACCAACTTCGGTGACTTAATGACGCACCAGGACGCTTGGCCTCACCGGAATGCGCTACTTAAAGCGGCAACGCCCAGCTAACCTCCACACCATAACGCATCATCCTCCTACCTGGTGCCACATCCGCCATGACCGCAAGCGCGAACGCTCTGCGGGAGAGCTTGTCTTCGGGGATGAAGCTTGAGGTCGCCGCCCTCGCTCAAGTCGCCGCACAAGCGGTGGCCACGCTGGCGGCCGACGACGGGAGCACCCTCAGCTAGGCGTCCTACTTGCCGCCGTCCAACATCTGGCACCGCCGAGGTCGGGGACTCCTCCGAGGATGAGTAGGGCATGGGAGGCGGCAGGGCATGGTGTGCCAACTAGCCGGTCCGTCTCCCGTGTTCTACTTTTCCTCGCCGGAGACCGCACCTTCACTTCACGAGTCTTGAACCCCGCCCCCGTACATGGAGATCGCAGATGGAGGACGTCGGTCGCCGCCGTAGAATAGGTTTAGGGTCGGGTTTCTTTTATTTTTGTGTCCTATAAAAGTTTGAAATGTAATGAAAATCTGCCGTGTTTGCATTAATCTCGGCCGGTGTATATGAACTTTCACAATAATATAGTATATTGTAGGAGTACTAGCAAGATGCCCGTGCATTGCACGGAAGATCAAGATCTTGTGGGAGAAAAGGATGAACGAGGGAAGGCCTTATCTGCAAATGCACATTCACGCATTTCACATCTTTCTACATCTACGGGAACCTACGAAAGGGTTAACGTAAATTGCCTCTCTCTCTCCTCCCCTGATTTTCATGGTGGTGGGCCCCTCCCTCCCCCCAATCTACAATCAACAGCTCACACGTTTCACATTATGTTAATTACGTAACTAGGACTACGTAGGTGTAGCATTACTCGTCCTAAAAAACCCAACTAAGCCAACCTCCCTGCATATCGCATGGGAAAAGACCCGGCCGCGCCATTTTAGTCGGGATTACCGGATTACTAGTAGTAGTATCGATGGATCGCGTGAAGCAACAAGTTTTTTTTGAGGGGGCGAAGCACCTAGTTTAAAAGGAAAAAAAGCGGTACACTCACAACACCCCTGTCGTGGTCGCATTGCACCCCACACACGTTCGGTCCTGCACACGGCTCACACAAACGGAACGCACTTCGGCTTGCCTCTTCACTGACACGTGGGACTGCACTTGGAGAAACCGACCATGCGCCAAACTCCCCCCGCCCACCGCGCGAAAATCCTCCCCCCACCCAAAAATTCCCCCCAAATCCTAGATTCAACTGCCCTTCGGCCAACTAGCCAATAATATTCCCCAAACCCCCCCCCCCCCCCCCCCCCCCCCCCCCCCCCCCCCCCCCCCCCCCCCCCCCCCCCCCCCCCCCCCCCCCCCCCCCCCCGTCCCCCTCCACTCCATTCGCTCCGCCAAATCTGCCCTCCCCGCCATGCCGATACGTCAGCGCCGCGGTTTGCCGAGGGGACGCACGGCGATCCTCTCGCTCCCACAGTACGCTCTCGTAGACTGCCGTCCTCTAGCCGCGCCGCCACCGCTGGCGACGTTCTTGTGGAGGCGCACGGCGGTTAGCGCCGCCACCGCTGGCGACATTCGTGTGGAGATGCACGGCGGTCAGCTTCTCCCACAATACGCGCATTCTAGACTGAGGCCCCGTGCATGTCGGTGTAGCGCTGAATGTTAGCTGATAGACGCTGTTAATCTCACTGTTTGCCAAAGTAGTTTACAGTCAATATGCTCTGCTTAAGAAGCTTCCTTGCCCTGTTCTGCACTCAATCTGCTTAGCTGAGATAGCATGCCAAGGCCGATTAGTTGCTAAAATATCCTGCCATATATTTATTGTGACGTAGATTGCCATGGTCTAGTAGCCAATCTGTTAGGTGAAATAGCTCTACACCGTTTTATACTCGATCTTTGTTGCTGTGATGGCCTTCGATAGTTCGATGGCTGTGTGCTCGGCCTCATGGACTACTGAAACAGCCTGCCATAATTTAGCACTCAAATCTGTTTGCTGAATTAGCTTTACATATATTTCGTTACTTAGATCTGCTCATCCAAATATCTTGCCATAGCTTTAGACATCGACCTAGGTATTTTCTTCTAGACTTCATAAAAAAGCATATATGTTTTTCCTGTAATATCTAGTAGAAGAACTAATTTGTATGTCTAACAGATGGACAGGACTTGGATAACTTCTGCTCGAAGATTCTCCGCTGCATATGTCAAGGGGGTTGAAAACTTCATGAACTTTATCAGAGCTAAGTACGGTGGTCCGAAATCAGATGTGCTCTGCCCGTGTAGCAGTTGTATGAATTCAGTTACAAGACCCCAGTCAACTGTGCAAAATCATCTACACTTGTATGGGATGTCGGTCACATATACTAGGTGGGTTCATCATGGTGAAGCTGTGAACGTCAATATTATTGACTACGTGGAATTAGCAGATCATCATCTTGATCTGCCTGATGCTCAGGTGGAAGAGGAGGAGGAGGAGGTGGTGGCGGAGCCAGTGAGTTTGACCAACATTGAAACAATGCAATGAAATGCTCATGCATTCCGTGAACTTTCACCTGCAGAAGAAAAACGGTGGGCCCGCATGTTGGAACAATGCAACGTGGCTGTCACCCCAGGAAATAAGCTGTCAGTATTCTCAGCTATGGTCACCTTTCTTCAGGTGAAGACATTTGAGCGGATGACCAACAAATCATTTGATGCCATGTTGGCTGCTTTCCGCAAAGCTTTCCCAAATGCGTCTGAGCTGCCACACACCTACAGTAAAATGAAGAATTTCCTTCGTGCAGTTGGAATTGGATATGATATGATCCATGTTTGTAAGAATAATTGTGTTCTGTTCCGGAAGGATTATGCCAACTTAAGTGAATGCCCGAAATGCAAATCATCAAGATGGAAAGATGGTGATGCTGTGAAGAGGATTCCTCATAATGTTCTGAGACATTTTCTAATTACACCAAGATTGCAGGGGTTGTTTCATGATGCTGAAACAAGAGAGGATGTACTGTGGCATTCTAGGAACCAGGAGTACAGAGATCAGAATGTAATGAGCCATCCATCACATGGTAGTGAGTGGAAAAGCTTCAATCAGAAACACGAAAAGTTTACTGCTGACCCGAGAAACATTAGACTTGGCTTAGCTTCAGATGGATTTAACCCATTTGGCCACCAGAGCGCCACATATAGCATATGGCCAGTGCTTGTTATCCCTTACAACATGCCTCCAAATGTCTGCACCAAAGAATCAAACTACATGATGGCCTTGCTCATCCCAGGTCCAAAAAGTCCTGGAAAGGATTTTGATTTGTTCATGGAGCCTCTTGTGGAGGAACTTCAACAGCTATGGAGGGGTGTTCTCACTCGAGACCTATATAGCAGCCCACCAGCTGATTTCTTTCTGCGTGCTGTTATAATTTGGTGCATCCATGATTATCCGGCTTTGGGCACTATGTCAGGGCAAACGACACATGGTTACAATGCATGTGTTCGCTGTGACAGGAATCCGCTGTCATACGCAATATTTAGCAAGATCTGTTACATTGGACACCATCGGTTCCTTGCCAAGGACAAGCCGCATCCTAGAAAATACCGAAGACATGTGTTCAATGCAAAGCATGAAAACCGTGATGCGCCAAAGAGGCTCACCGCCGATGAGTTGCAAGTGGAATTAGAGAAGGTCAGGCATATTACACCAGGAAACCATCCTAATAATGGTAGCGAGAAAAGGAAGCGTGGCAGGGCAGAAGAGAGATTATTGTTTACCCGCAGGTCCACTTTGTGGGACTTGGAGTATTGGAAAGATTTGGATCTGCGGCATAATCTTGATGTGATGCACATCGAGAAAAATATATGTGACAGCATTATCGGCACACTTCTTAATATTGAAGGCAAGACGAAAGATACCTTAAAATCTAGGATCGATTTGACACACCTGGGTATCAGACAGGATTTGCAGGTGCAAGATGAAGGTAAACCACGGGATATGGCACCAGATGTGTACGTCTTGGACAAGGTAAAAAGAAAAGAATTCTGTGAGGTCCTGTCACGTGTGAGATTCCCACATGGATTTGCTTCCAACCCTGAAAGGAGAGTCAGTGCATATGGAAACAAGGTACAAGGGTTGAAAACTCATGAGTGCCACGTCCTACTTCAAAGGGTTTTACCTGTTATCCTTAGAGGATTAGGCCGCCTTGACTTATACAGAGCAGTTGTAGAGTTGGGACAATTCTTCAGGGAACTCTGCAGTAGAAATATCAGGATAGATGCTTTGGAGCGTCTTAGAGACAAGATACCAACTATCCTATGCGACCTTGAGAAGATATATCCTCCAGCCTTCTTTGATGTGATGGTGCATTTGGCTGTTCATCTACCTAATGAGGCACTACTTAGAGGTCCAGTACAGTATGGCTGGATGTACCCTATTGAAAGGCGGCTAGGCACTTTCAAGGGCTATGTTAGGAACAGAGCTAGACCCGAGGGTTCCATTGCAGAGGCCTACATTGCTACAGAAGCATTGACATTCTACTCAAAATACATTGAAACAGCTGATCAGCTTAGCAAATAGGTGGATGAAGACAATCTCGGGCTCAATCTTTTCGATTATTCTGTTCGAGTTACAGGGAAGAGTCGACAAGAGGACAAACCTAAAGATTTGGACAAAATGGTTTGGTATGTGTTGAATAACTGTCCTGAGATACAAGTAAGTGCTAAGTACTGCAGCTTATACATCGTAATCTACTAAACTTGCAGCACATTCTTATATATTTAGATGTTTGACGTGATCACTATGTTGTGCAGCATGTACAAAAAGGAGTTACTGCCGCAAAATCCAAGAAACATTGACAAACTGGTTATGGCAGGATTTGTGAAATGGTTCAAGAGCCATGTAAGCTTTTGAATTGCACTGTCAGTTTTTTTAATATATTGAGTACATAAGATGATCAGCTTGTTATTTTCTAACCATAGGTTAAGAAGATGCGGGAGGATGGGCATGCAGTTGATGATGCCCTTTACTCACTAGCAATGGGTCCTGATACTCGGGTAAGACATTATGAATCTTGCGTTGTTGGAGATGTGCGCTACAACACCCTTGCACGAGAAGAAGGTAGGAAGACACAAAACAGTGCCATCATGAGCACGGATACGCATGACAAAGAGACAACTAAAATGTATGCTAACATAACAGAGATTGTTCAGTTGCAGTATATCTCCAGTTTCGAGGATCATCGGTGTGTGGTTCTGTTGTGCTGTCGTTGGTATAACCTGTTTTCCAGGATCACAAAACCCAGAGCTGATGATTATTTCAAATCCATCAACGTCTTCGAATGAGAACAAAGCTGACCCGACAGGGCCTCTGCTAATTTATTTATTTATTACCAAAAGGGCCTCTGCTATTTATTTATTTATGAGCAAAAGGGGATACCCCCTGATTTCCGTTAATAGAAATCATTAGATGTTCACAACACTACGCCCAGCCTGCTACACAGGTTTCATTCATTATTAGTTTCAGCAAAGTGCTCATGTCATAGCCACTGAATACATCACGAGTGCTACATACACTGCAAATAAAGAGACAATCATCCTACAGAGCACATCGATTTTGCCCATTATCTTCACAAGCTCTTTCATCTCCTCATTGCTGTCAAGGCCATTCAGCAGCTGTTGCTTGGCCATGATCAGAGGAACTGCATCTTTAACCTTCTGCTCTGCATCTTCCTCTTTTGCTGTTCCTTCAGTTACTTGTCCAACACCCCAACCTGCTGGTATTGGGATTCCTCGGCTAACCAAATAATCAGCGTAGTTGCACTCCCCCACATCAGCAACTTCCCAGAAATACAAATCACATGAATCTTCCCTTTTCTGCATGAATCAAATTGGAAGATCATCAACCAAACTATTAAAAAAAATCAGCAACTGAAAGCAGCAGAACAACACTTAAACATATGATTACCCCATGATTCGGGCATTTGTAGAAGACTCGGCCAGGGTTGAGGATTGTGGTTGAGACACGACGGATGACTCTGCGTGATTTGCAGCAGTGGCACCACACCAACGGCAGCTGGTTGCGATGAGCAACCGGCTGCGGTGCGCGTGCCGGCGGGGGTGTGATGAGACCCACAGGCGATGGTACGGGTGGTGACTTGGCGCATATTTGGTTGTTGCTTGCTGAAGAGCAGGTGGACGAGCAGCCAGCGGACATGGTTGCTGCGGCCAGAGCTTCTGATGCTAGGCAGAGTAAGTAGAGAAGAGGAGAAGCGAACGTTGGATATGTCAGTTTTATTACTTGCAGAGTAGCATAGCACCATATATAGTCATAGTCTAGGTTTGGATTCGAACCAGCTACAGGAGCACGTCTCTCTTTTTTCTAAAACTCAGCAATGTCTCTTTACTGGTACACTAGCTTGTTCTGTACGCCTTCTCAAGTCTTTGATTCCTTCACCTGACATCTGGGACCCACCGGAAGGGCCTCTGTATTTCGTGAAAAAAATGTGCCCCCCGCTGACAGGTCGGACCCACCAGCTATCTTCGCACGCAAGGAAGTGCCTTCTTATTACGCACAAAAAATTGAATACTCCCCCTGCCAGCTGGAACCTAGCATAGTGGGAGGCTGACTTGTGGGCCTACCAAGTTGACGGGGACGGAGGGCTTTGTCAACTTAGTCAATGTGAACGATTCTAGCTCCAGTTACCGTATGATGTTCATCCAACGGCCGTAGTGCTTCTTCAACCTCTGGTCTTCTTGCTCCAGCCGCCCAAACCAGTGCCGGTCGTGCCGCGTGCTCCTGCCTCCCGTGGCCGGCTGTGATGCCGCGGAGGCCTCACCACCCCCTACTACTCCCACCGCTGGCCAGGGCATCCCTCTACTCACCGACACCCCCTGTTATTCTGCGGCGACGGCAGCCTCACACTGCAGCCGAACCAGTGAACCCTCGTACTCCTCTCCGCGTGGGCATCCACTGCCGCGTCTTCCCCGGCTCCGCATCATCCGCTTCCTAGGCCTCGCCATCGTCCACTGCCTTGGTGCTATTAGCGCGGCGTGGTCAATGTGGTCAACGACCGACTTCCATCGGAAGAGTACTGTACGTGGAGAGGCTGACAGCTGGGTCCACGGCCGCAGCTGGGTCCATGGCCACAGCCCAGTTTTTTTGTGGTTTGCCAAGTAAGTCGCTTTGTCAGGCCTGTTGGGCTGCAAATCTTTCAAGACGAGGAGAGCTTCATTCGGCTGGCCGAGAAAATGGCCTATCAGTAATGAGAAATGGGCTGTACATTTTTAAAACACATCAAACCGGCAATTAGTTTCAAATTTCTTTTTTTCATTTCAAGATTTTAAATTGCATTGATTTTTATGCGTGGACAATTTGTTGGATTTTATATTGATATACATTTATTTTTAAAATCAGTTTGAATGCGACTCAAAATTTCGGGATTAAAAACAGTTCGGACTGCACCGAAATATGCAAAATTTCGTACAATTTTTTAACCGTGGCCACAATATGGGCTGTAATGCTAACAAAAAGAATATGGGCTCCAAAAAAAAACCTTAAGAATTAGCAAATGGGCTGTAAATTATTAGAAATAATGGCAGATGGGCTGTATGCTATTTTCCACAGATTTGAGGCTTTCCTAAAAAAAAGGTTGACGCACAAGCAGTGACTGTTGGATGTCCATCCAACGGCCGTCGTGCTTCTTCCATCTCTGCTCTTCCTGCTCCAACCGCTCAAACAAGCACCGGCGGGACTGCCTGCTCACTCCTCCCCGTGGCCGGCTGTGCTGCCGCGCAGGCCTCACTGCCCCACCGTACTCCCATCGCTGGCCTAGCCATCCCTCTACTCACCCACACCTGCTGTTATTCTCCGGCGACGGCAGACGAACCAATAAACCCTCGTACAGTCATACTCCCCTCCGCGTGGGTAACAACTGCCGAGTCTTCCCTGCCTCCGTGTCGTTCCCTTCCTAGGCCTCGCCGTCGTCCACCGCCCTGGTGCTCTCGGCGTGGCCTGGTCAACGTGGTCAACGACCGACATGCATCTGAAGTGGACTGTACGTGGAGAGGCTGACAGCTGGGTCCACGGCCGCACGCAAGGAAATGCCTCCTTATTAAGCGCAAAATAATGATTCCTCCACCTGACATCTGGGACCCACTGAAAGGGCCTCTGTATTTCGCGAAAAAAACGTTACCGCCGCTGACAGCTTGGACCCACCAGCTATTTCTTTGCACGCAAGGAAGTGCCTCCTTATTACGCACAAAAAAATGAATACTCCCCCTGCTAGCTAGGACCCAGTATAGTGGCAGGCTGACTTGTGGGCCTACTAAGTTGACGGGGATGGAGGGCTTTGTCAACTTAGTCAATATGCATGATTCTAGCTCTAGTGACCGTACGATGTCCATCCAACGGCCGTAGTGCTTCTTCAACCTCTGGTTTTCTTGCTCCAGCCGCCCAAACAAGCGCCGGTCGTGCCTCGTGCTCCTGCCTCCCGTGGCCGGCTGCGATGCGGCAGAGGCCTCACCACCCTCTACTACTCCCACCGCTAGCCAAGCTATCCCTCTACTCACCCACACCCCCTGTTATTCTGCGGCGATGGCAGCCTCACACCGCAGCGAACCAGTGAACCCTCATACTCCTCTACGCGTGGGCATCCACTGCCGCGTCTTCCCCGGCTCCGCGTCGTCCCCTTCCTAGGCCTCGCCATCGTCCACCGCCCTGGTGCTCTCGGCGCGGCGTGGTCAACATGTTCAAGGAACGGCTTCCATCGGACGTGGACTGTACGTGGAGAGGCTGACAGCTGGGTCCACGGCTGCAGCAAGGAAGTGCCTCCTTATTACGCGCAAAATAATTATTCCTCCACCTGACAGCGGGGACCCACCGGACGGGCCATCGTATTTCGCGAAAAAATGTTTCCCCCTGACTGCTGGGACCCACCAGCTACATCTTCGCACGCAAGGAAGTGCGTCCGGGCAAAAAAATGATTCGCCCCTGACTGCTGGGACCCACCAGCTACATCTTCGCACGCAAGGAAGTGCCTGACAGTCGGGACCCACCTGGTCGAACGTACGTAGCATTGTCATTCTAGTCGCGAACGTGTATGTACATACTAGTCGATGTAGAGGCGCGCACGTGTCGTAGTAGAGGCGCGCACGTAGCATGTACACGTACGTACAACGGCCAGTGTGCAAGAAAGAAAATACGGCCATGTACGTACATGCGGGAAGGGTCTCGAACGCCTACTCGCGCATACGTACGGCCAGGGCTCGTGTACATGGCTGGGTCGGAACGGAGAAACTGCATCATCGTCGTGTTCACGGGGAGCCAACCGGCTGGGTCGGAACGGAATGCGTCGTCGTGTTCATCAGGAGGGCTTGGATGGAATAGCCGATGGAAACGAGACCTGGCGTACCGCAGAACGGAGGAAACGGCCTTGTGTTCAACCGGCCACGGTTGAAACGGGATCCTGTTCATCGGGAGGGGTCTGGCGTACCGCAAAACAGAGGAAACGGACCTCCTACGGTCGAAACAGGGGTCCTATTGATCGGGAGGGGTGTGGCGTACCGCAAAACGTAGGAAACGGACTTGTGTTGGAGCGCTACGGTCGAAACGGGGGTCCTGTTCATCGGGAGGGGTGTGGCGTACCACAAAACGGGACTCCACGGGATTTTGTTCATCTCCACCGTCGACCCCCTCCAGCCTCCACGGGCTACAGTTCATCCAGCCTCCGCCGCGCGCTACTCCACCGGCTACTGTTCAACCAGCCCTCTCCACGGGCTCCTGTTCAACCACCCCTCCATGGGCTACTGTTCATCCAGCCCTCCACTGTCTACTGTTCATCCAGCCCTCCACGGGGTGGTCCTGTTCATCCAGCCCTACATGGGGTCCTGTTCATCCAGCCCCAACCGGCTCGATCGATCGGGATCCGGCTCATCCAGAGGCAACACCACGGGGTCCTGTTCATCCACCCCCACCAGGAACTATTCATCTAAAACCCCCCAGCAACGCTCATTGTTCATCCAGAGGCAGGATCGATCGGCTTCAGTTAGCAGCAGTAGCGAAGGAATCACTCGATCGGGTTCAGTTAACAGCCATCGATCGATCGCTCGGGTTCAGTAACGCGTAGCCTGCAGTGCAATCGCTCGGGTTCAGTTAGAGCCCAACGCCTCGCTCGGGTTCAGTTAGAGCCCAACGCCTCGCCCCCACGTGCGTGCGTGTACGAGAGAAACGCGCATCGCTCAGCCCCGACCACCCACCGTAACCGGGAACACCCCGATATTTTCCTCGCCCTTGCTTCTAGCACGGTTTTTTCTGTCATGGACGGCCCAAAGAATGTCATGCAGCTGCATCTAAGGCCCGCCCAGGATGAAAAGCCCATTTTCTGTCATGATTTTCTGTCATAGAAGTAGGAGCCCACTACATCTATGATGATACCGGGTTTTGTCACAATTATCGTCATAGAAGTGTCATAAGTATGACAGAAAAAAATTTCGTTCGGCCCAAAATGTCACGGATGTGTCTTTTTTTTGTAGTGAGTACTGGCTGATGTAATCGGTCCTGTAGAACAGAGAATGGATGATGAGACGGAGGTCGACCCAATGGCTTTCCTCAATAGAAACGCGTATGACTGTGACTTAGATATGATGAGTCAACCATATGATGAATCGGGCTATTAGCATGCTAATGAGGATATGGATGATCTGCCCGGGCAGGAAGGTCATAGCAGGGATTGCAAAAAGTCTCTCTTCATGAAATCCTCACAGGACACGCCTGAATATGCCGCCTCAACACAGGCTCAACTAGCCAGGGGTCGTATAGTGCTTAGCCCGGGAACACTGGGGCAGGGGTTAAGGAAGGGTCTGGAAGGTGTGCCCAAGAAAAAGGAGAGGAAGAGATCAGGGAAGATAGCTGCCTCCAAACAAGCCAGAGCACATAGCAGCCAGATGATGGATTCTGAAGAGCGTGTACCCATGAAAGGTGTGGCCATGTTCCATCTCACAGGCAAGCCGATGCTACCACCGAAACCGCTGGAGGCACTATCAGGGGATCTCAGGAGACTGCACGACCATGTGCTGTTGACTGAGAAAAGCCTACTAGCCTCGAAGGATCCAGGATATCTGACATACGCGGCTCATGTGCCTGAGGGGAAGTGCTACATCGACACATGGCCCGCGGAGGTGTTTTTCCTGCGGTTTGACCATATCTTTGAAATGTTTCTGACAAGGTGGCTCGATTTTACAATCGTCCGCCTTTTTGCGCTACATATGAGCTCCGTCATGAAGAGAGAAGAAGTCTCACAAATCTGTGTGGCGGATTCGTACTACATGCACGAGTCTTTCTTGAGTCTCGGCGACTTTGAGCATGAAACTGCTAGGGACTACCTCCAAAACTTCATGGTACAGAATAAGGACCAGGAAATTGTCCTCCTGCCTTATCATCCAAAGTAAGTCAGTTCTGGACAACCCTTTCGTACATTTCAATCATTCCTTCTCGCTCATATGGATAATAATTTGAGGTGTCTTTTCCCCGCAGCAATGGGAGCGTCGTCCTTATCGTTCTTTACCCGTGAGTCTCCCACGCCGTGTATTTCGACCCTTCCAGAGACTATGAGAAGAAGGACTACACCCACATAATGAATATTCTAGATGATGCTCTACAAGGCTTCAGCATTAGAGGTGGCCACATGCAGATCAGGAAACAAAGGAACAAGAAGATGGGTTTCGCGCATAAAACTAACTTCTGCTGCATCCATGTCCCAAAACCAAGCAAGAAACATTCTTTCATTGCCAATCCCAACCAGCTCCAATGATTATCCGATTGTCCAATATGTGTACGACACCCTAATCGTCCTGCCTGTGATCGACGATCAACTCATTGCCTTCAAGGAGATGCTTGACACTTTTGCAGCGTCAACAGGCCTGCGCGTCAACTTTAGTAAATCCTCTCTTATTCCAATCAATATGAGTGATGAGGAGGGCGCTAGGGTTGCCACTTTGTTAGATGCGATGTTGGTTCCATGCCATTCACATACCTAGGGTTGCCAATGGGAACTTCTAGACCTACAATCTATGATCTGCTGCCTCTGGTTGATCGCATTGAGCGTCGTTTATCTGCATCCTCATGCTTGCTGAATCAAGGGAGCCGACTACAAGTACTGCAATCGGTGTTGTGTTCCATGCCAATTTATTACCTGTGTACACTATCTCTTCCCAAGGGCATATTGCAGCAAATAGAGTGCATCATGCGGCAATGTCTGTGGAGAGGAAACACGGATAACCCACGCCAATCATTAGCTGCTTGGGATTTGGTCTGTCGCCCTAAGAAGTACGGTGGTCTGGGTGTTCTTAATTTGGGTACTCAAAATGAGGCTTTGTTGCTCAAGCACCTCTTCAAGTTCTTTAACAAGGTTGATGTGCCTTGGGTCACATTAATTTGGGACACTTATTACGCATCCTCACCGCCATAAAGCACTCAGAGCTGTGGCTCCTTTTGGTGGCGTGATGTCATGTGTTTATATAACAACTTTTGCAAGCTATCTGTTCCACAAGTACATGCAGGCAACACGGTGCTTTTTTGGCTCGATCGATGGCAACTGGCTAATCATGTTGTCTTATTGCATGAGCGTTTCACAAGGCTCCATTCATTTGTGATTGATGGTGCGATCACTGTCAAAGAGTTTATGGAACGGCCTGATGCCTCGGACTATTTCCATCTGCCTCTGTCGCTGGAGGCCTATACTGAGTTCACCCAACTCCAGGCCCAGCTGCCTTTGATCAACCTAGATGAGGAGAGGAAGGACATTTGGAAATGGCCATCTAAATCTGGTGATTTTAAGTAAAAGATTTACTATGAGTTCTGCTTCTCCCACCTAGTGGTTGATCCCATTTTCGAATGGATTTGGATGTGTGCATGCATGCTCAAGTTCAAGGTGTTTGGTTGGCTTCGTTTAATGGATCGTTTGAATACCAGGGATATGATGCAGCGCCGACACTGGATCATCCAGGATGACACATGTGTGCTATGCCACTGTGCTACCCATGAAGATCGGGCTCATCTTTTCTTTGCTTGAAACTTCAGTCAAAGGGTTTGGAACTATCTTGGAATTTCTTGGACTGTGCAGCAGAACCAGGCCACATATGAGATGGCTCAATCGTCTAGGAGGGATTTTGGTCTTCCTTTTTTCACAGAGGTTGTATTCACTGCTTCATGGAATATTTGGACACAAAGGAATGGGAAGATCATCAGAAATGAGCAGCCTTCCTTTAGATCTTGGAGGAGGAACTTTATCCATGACATTTCTCTTTTGTCTCATAGAATTAGATGTAAATATAAAGCTAGCTTAATCTCTTGGATAGCTTCCCTTTCCTAGACCTCTTTGTAAGTATTTCCTTTCTTCTGCTTGTACATTTATAATTTGGTAACTTCTCTATTTCTTTTCAATAAAGGGCTGTGAGGCTGTTGCCTTGCAGTATATAGTCAAAAAAAAACCAAGCAAGAAAGATGGATTCTACATCCTCCATCTCATGATTGAGTTCAGCACGAATCACCAAAAGCTTCGCATGACAAGCAGAAATGATGATCATATCCACAAGTGGCTAGAATCTCATGGAGAAGCGGATTATAAACTTAGAGATGACTTCTTTCGCATCCAAAGGGACATTGCGATGATCATCATGAAAGAAGTCGTCGATGAGAAGGGAATGTTCCACCACGGCCCTATATCGCGAGCTGACGTCCGAACTCGCATAGGCATGGAACGTCAAGACCTCACGCCGTTCAAGAAGCTAGGGTCCATCCTCGATGATATGGAAGGATGGAACTTCTAGTGATTTACGATGCCGATGATGATGATATGTGTCGGTTGAACTTGTATACTTTCTGTAGCGATGAAACTTTGTGATGTCCACGGTCCCTGCCGAACTTGCGTAATGCTACTTTGTTAGTTTGGGTACGATGACCTACATACCTCTAGTTAATTAGTTTGCATACTATATGTTGCATCTAGTTGCTAACCCTTTCTTTTTTGTGTTGCTCTAGTATATTTTGTTGCATATGATTGTACATCCTCTTGATGAAGATGCATCTCTAACAGGTACCTAGTTTCTTGATGGCGAGATGGCAGTGCTATGTCGTGTACAAAGGGAAGGTTCCGGGGGTGTACAACGAGTGGCCTGAGTATCAGGCGCAAGTGAATGGGGTCTCGGGCGCCAGCCATAAAGGCTTCAAAAGCAGACAAGAAGGAGAAGCTAGTTACTTGAGGTTCACGCTAGCGCGAGAGAGGACTCGTAACCGCCACCTCATGTACTGCATAGTTCCGCTCTCACTCATAGTGATAGCTCTTCTCGCATATACCATTGTTTAGATGGATGACGTTTTAGTTGCAAGTATTCGAGACTTGCATGTATCGCTATTTTCGAGATGATGACGAGATACCACTTTGTGTTGGATGATGATTTTGATGAGACTATTTGAATGTATATGCTATGATTACATTTGTGGTCTCACAGCCATTTGTATGTGTATCATGATGACATTTGTATCTGCTAAAGATTCTAGTATAAAGCCTGTTCAAATACAAAACAAATATGCAGAAAAAAAATCAAAAACTACTAAAATTAGCAGTAGCGAGTGGAGAAAAGTTAGCAGCAGTGTGACAGTAGCAGTAGCGCGTCCACATGAAGCGCGCTATAGCTATTAGCAGTAGCGAGCTTCCACGCAGCATGCTGCTGCTACACTTGTATAGTAGTAGCACGGGCGAGCACGCGCTGCTGCTACGGGTTAGCTGTAGCGCCTTATTAGTAGTGCCGGTCCCCGCGCTACTGATATACCTAGAACCCGCGCTGCTGCTAGGCTTTTCCCTAGTAGTGATGTTTTATAATTGAAACACCATTCTTCTATATAAGGCATGCAAGGGGAAGACGTCTATGTTAGAATCTGAAGGGTTACAAACCAGGTCTTTGCAAAAGATCCAAACGCCAGGAGATAATAAACCAACTCCAGTTTTCATAGATACTACTCCAGCACAGAGAAACCCAACTCCCACTGATAATAAGCAGATTCCAGTGGCCAAAGAACTAGTCTGCTCTAGTCCAGCAAAAATATGTTAACTCCATTCTAAGAAGCGTGTGCGTATCCTTGCATCATGAAATTTTATAGCATTCTGATCATATTTTCTACATGTTTCTTACACATCTCTCTTTTAGAAAATAAGGTTAAACGATAGAAGACTTCCTCCATTGGGATCGTATTCGAGGAAAATATCTTGCGGGAATTCCCTATGCTCCAATGCTGATGTAAGTACCTGTTGTACATCACTATATTTTTACATCAGCATGTATTTTGTTAATCTGCGTGAATCCAACCTTTATCGGATCTAAAATTAGTTGTAGAAAAATGTTAAAGGCGCCAATGTTGATTTTTGTAAGGAAAACTGCCTGGTAGTTTTGCATACTAAGCTGCATGAGTGTACTATCTCATATCATGCACATTACTGAATTGTAGTGCTGCTCTGGTTGCCCATTCATTCATTTTGTCAATGTTGCATTCGTATTACCTTACCCGGCTGATGATAGATGTGCCATATTGTGTTAATTTGCTGTAGGCTAGTTGCCCAAATGTTCGTTGTGTCAATGTTGCTTTCCTATTATCTGACCTGGCCAATGATAGCAATGCTAGTGTGTTAATTTGGTGCAGGCTACTGAAGATAAGAAGACAAACTCTGAAAATAGCAAGGCAACCCCATTGTTTCTTTCCAATAAATCTAGGCCAGGTAATATGGCAATAACTCTTGATTAATCTGTTCGGTTCCCCTCCTAATTTATGTTATGATGCAGTGGTCGAGACACTCTCCACTATCAATAATACAAGCCTGCCAAAATCGCCATCTGAATCTGTTCAGTTTCCTCTGTCTCGAATGCAACAGAAAAAATGTATGTTTGTGAACCAATTAATGGCTGAAGCAATGATGGAAATGGTGGAGGAATCAGAGGTGCAAATTCGTGCGCAACAACAAATGATCAATGTTTTCAGAGACAGTGTAGCAAAGCAGCAAGAACTTGCCCACATGCTTATGGGCGTCATCCGCGCTGACGTTGCAGATTGTGACGTTGTAGATCGTTAGGTTCTGTTCATTTATTTGCACTGGCATCATTCTTTGATTGCCCAGTGGATGTAATTTCGTGTAATATATGCTGGATGTGCAACGTTTTTCCCTGTATGCCGTACATTTGCTTGATCGGTTTTGGTCCTGTGCATAATTGCTCGTCGTAATGGGCTCAAATTATCTAATTGGGCCTAAAGACATGTACGAACTTTAGTGGGCCCATTAAGTTAATGGGCCGTTACCAGGCCGAAAGTTAATGGTCGGCCCTCTTACCTCCCGGGTCGTTAACAGGCCAACATCAAAGCGGGCGACAGGTGGGCCCATTTGATTTCACAGGCTGTTAACATGCCGTTACTAAGGTCGGGCTACAAATGGCCCAACTATACCGTGGGCCTTTAGCAGGCCGAAAGAGACAGCGGGCTCGTACTGGACCATGAAGAGCATGGGCTGCTAAGAGGCCAAAAGTTAGGTCATACAGTAAATGGCCCAACTGTGTTGCGGCCCTTTAGCAGGCCGAAAGAGAAACCGGGCTGGTATTGGACCATGAAGAGCATGGGCTGTTAAAAGGCCAAAACTCAGGTCCGACTACAAATGGCCCAACTCATTTATGGGCCGTCAACAGGCTGAAAGACACACCGGGCAGGGAAAGACCCCCCCTATCGCCCACACTCACTTGGCGACGGTTCCAAATGCCGTCACGGAAAGGGGTTAAAATCCGTTTGTTTAGGACCGACGCGTACCAGTGCACATATCAAGGGACAACAGGGAGTTGCGTTCTTTATGCGCTCTGGTTCATCATGTCTGGCTAACCAACATTTTATTATCCAAAATCTGCTTACACTTCTTTAGCATGCTCCTCTTCTGTTCTTCTTTTGTAACTACTCTCTCCGTACCTAAATATAAGTCTTTGTAGAGATTTCTCCCTGGACTACATACGGAGCAAAATGAGTGAATCCACACTCTAAAATGTATCTATATACATCCATAGTGATCCATAGAGGAATCTCTACAAAGACTTGTTTTTAGGAATAGAGGAAGTATAATAGTTGTGCAATATGTTCTTTCTAGTGAACAGGAGCAGGGGAATTTCAAGTGTACATGTCTATTCGATCGCTTGTCATGGATGCTTTCAACTCTTCATGTTGGTCTTCATGTAAATTGTCATGTATGCTTTCAACTCTTCATATTCGGTCATATGTGTCACCTTTGAGAGTTAGACTGATAGTAACAGTATTGCGCCTTCAGTTGTAGAGAGCTGGTATCCGAAGCCTTTCTAGCCGTACCGGCAATACTAGCACCGGCAATAATAGCACAGATATTCCAGCAAGTTCCACTTTCCTGATTTTACTCCTGATGCTTAGGGTTTTCCATTATATCTACACTATGATCTGCTTAGGTGCTTTGTGTCCTACTAGCAACTGTCCACCCTTTAAAGCAAAATAACACACCAATCATATGTCCTAAGGTTCTTCAAATACGAATGTGATATGATACTGACATTATCTAACAGACACACATTTAATTGGTTAGCTAATGCTCCCACTTGTGTTTCCAAATGCATGTGGCCACATATAGAGAGACATCATGGAATGACATTTCTTTGGGCACTCTGATTCATCATGGGTGGGCAACCAACATTGTATAGAAAGAAGGGGAATCTCAATAATATGCTTCCCCTTCTATTCATTAACATGTTCCTCTTCTGTTCTTCTTTAGTAAGTACAATATGTTCCTTGTCAGGAAGGGGAGCAGGGACATCTGCAGTCGACAGCTCTATTGTGCCGTTTCTGCTACATGATTTCGCACTTCGAGTTGGTCTGCCATAATATACCGGAAATGGTGGGAGCCGCATGGTCTTTGATAGACTAGACTGATAGTAATAGTTGTGCGCCTTCAGATGAATAGAGTTGGCATGTAAACCTATCATCTGCCAACAGGGAGCCTGTTTTTTGTGTGTAGTTGTGCCAGAGTATATTAATCTACTCACCATATTACAACACACATGGGCTCTCTCATCAAAATCCAGTGATAGCATAGAAGGGTTTACAGGGAGCCCCTATTATATTACAATATCCTCTTTATTACAAAGATAATCTCACTACTAGTTGTGTCTTCATGCTTTTCAGATATTGTACGTAATCACAATGAATATAAGAATGCGCACATCAGAAGAATATTGCAGAATAGTTCAGCAGGTAACAAACTTGGCATCAAGGGATTGAGATCCATTGTGGATGCAATGAAACCCACATGCTCCTGACCTATAGATTTGTATTCAGAATATGATCCTAATGACTATTCTTCGCTCAAGGAGTCAAAGGCAGATGGCCTATCCTATTCACCCAATAAGGTGCTTGTTCTAATTCGGCAAGGTTTTACTGGTTGCACATATCTTGCATAAGGTGTCTTGCATTTCTTTTGCTTCGTTGCACCGCATCTGCTTAATTTACTCATGATATATGTGAAGATGCCATGCCCATCCATTATCAATACCTATTCCATTTGTCGTCATACCATGATATATTCAAATGTTGTTCTTGTGTTTCAGACATCCAAAAAGAAGAGGGTGATTGCAGAACCTGAAGGAGTACAAGCAAAGTCCTTGAAAAAGGTGGTGCTACCAGAGAAATCACATAGCACCCACGTATATTGGCGATAGAACCAGCGCCGCCAAACCTAGTATATCGCAACTATGATGGTCGCTGCTTTGCTCTTGTGAGTACCTATTGTCCTATCGCAGTACTTACATTGATACCTTGTGGGTTATGTGACATCATTGTGCATTATAGCTTGCTTATCCACTGGTCGCTCCAAATTATCAGATCTATATTAATACTTACATTAATGTAGAATAAACCCAATGCTTATGAAGAAATCTAGTTCTGCATTGTTCTTATAAGTATCTGTTGTCCTTCATCACTGTACTTATATTGTCAGCTAGTTCTTCATGTACACTTTGCAGCTTATTTTCCCTTGCCATCCATTTTCTACACATCAAATCTACATTTACTCTTGCCAAAATATTGAATAAAACCAATGTTACTGAAGAAGTTTAGCTCTGCATTGCTCTTGTCAGTGCCTTTTGCTTGTATGCTGTATTTACATTTGTACTCTGCATCTTAAGTTAAATAATCGCCATGTGTTCCTATAGTTTCACAACTATATTTACTCTTAACAAAATGTAGAATAAAGGCAATGCTCTTTAAGAAGATTGTGCGGTAAACTTCTTGAATTGCCCCCCCCCCCCCCATCAATATGGACAAGGGATTTATAGAGCCGGTCTTCACTACTAATGTAAGTTTGTCCTCCTCGAGCCTTCAAACTTTGTTGTGTATATTTGGATAGCTATGAGTGCAAATGCTATTTATTTTTGTCGTCTGCATCAAATTTCTTGTTCAAAGTTTATAACGAAGAAGTACATAAACATAAGTTTGTCTTCAGTCTTTAGTTGTACAACCTAGTTCCTTATTCATACCATGTAAACTAAACTAAACATAGCAAGTTATCTTCTTTAGCACTGTGTGTATGCTTGTGTTCTTGATTTGTAATCCAATGGTGTGGGGAAACTACCAACTCCAGCATAATGTCATATCCTGCTATGTCTCAACTATGAACAATGCCATATTATATTGATGTTATTTAAATCGTGTCTCTTTATTTACCAATCTGAAATGGTATAAATTGATAGTACACTCACCATTCATGCTTATACGTTGTTTAGCACTACATGTATGCTTGTGTTCTTGATCTGTAATCCAGTGGTATGGTGAAGCTGGCCAATCCTGCACAATGGCATTTCCTACCATCTTAACTATGAACAATGCCTATTATGTTAATGCTATTTTAAACCATGTCTCTTTATTTCTGACAAAGAAATGAGATGAATTGATGGCGCTGATGCTTATACATGCAAAACCTGTTATCTACCTACTTGTTTATCTTTCAGGGTGACAACACTGATGCTAGGAAGAACTGCCAAAATGATAGTGAGACGAACCCATTGTTCGTCCCTCTAACATATATTCCAGAAAAGAAGGCAACACATCTTGAGGGTAGGGATATAACCACAAAGTCATGTCTTGATGTAGTGTCGAGCTTACTCAGTGACACAAGCTCGATGAAGTCGCCGCCTGAATCTGTTCGACTTCTTTAGTCTAAAATTCAAGCAGAAAGACATGCTTCCGCTCAAATCCGACTGGAACTCTAATCTCTATGCAAGAATAACCATAAGTACATGACGTCTATTGATGCTATGCACCTTAAGTTGGTGGATACAAGCGTCAAACAAGTGAAGTCTCATCAGGTTGCTAAGTTGCTTGCGCTGCAGCTCCTGGGCTGGGCTAACCTTTCTTGAACTATGTTGAAGTGCTATCGATTATGTCTATTGTTTTGTCGGCCTGTTTACTTCCACTGGTGGCGACCTGCCCAGTTTATGGAATTTGCTGTCTAGTTGCCCTTTATTATCACAGGCAGCAAACTTTGATGCCCAGGGGATGTAATATGCTGTAATTTTTTTGTTGTATTGTCTAGGTTTATTCTTCGTCATGATGTTGTAATTTATTTGATGTTTATGTTGTCGTCGCTCTGAGAAAAGGTCGTAATCTTCGATCACTGCGCAATGATCCAATAGGTTAAGTTTATAAAAATAATAATTTCGGTACTAAAACCGGTCGGTCGCCAATCGGTCGTACGGGCCGAACCGTGGCCTATAATCTTCTTTGGACATTAGTTAGGTCTAGTCTTAATCTGGCCCACTATTAGTTTCGGGCCATTAAAAGGCCGAGTAAACCGCTTGCCTTAATTGGGCCGGAAAAGTAAATAGGCTTTTAATAGGTTGCGAACTAGATTGAGCCTTAATTATGGCGAACAAATCACGGGCCGACAACATGTTGTAATATACATCGGCTCATTATTGGCCCATTTGTGTGACGGGCCATTAACAGGCTGAAATGTTTTTGGGCCTTGGCTGACCCAATTACATGACGGGCGGGAATCAGGTCAGATGTATAACGGGCCAAAATTAGGCCCAACACTCTCAAGGGCCTTTAACGGGCCGCTAGTCAGTTTGGGCTAGAATGTATCCACGAAGACTATAGGCCGTTAAGAGGCTGAAAGTAACTACGGACTAGAATTAGGCCCAGGTGCAACTCGGGCCTTTAAATGGATGAAAGTGAAACCGGGCCAAAAGAGGCCCATAAGTAGACAGGGCCGCTGACAGGCCGAAACTAATATCGGGTCGAGCTGTTAAATGGGCCATTAAGAGGCCGAAGAGCAAATCAGGCCCCCAATGGGCCTGATGGCACGGTAGCTGTTAAAGGGCCGTATCTGTTATGGGCCATAATTTGGCCCAAGAAATGAAAGTTAGTTAATGGGCCAGATCAGGTATGGACCGTAATTTGGCCCAAACTATTGTAGGCTGTTAACGGGTCGGATCTGATATGGGCCGCAAATTGACCAAGAATATTGCATTCCTTTAATGGACCGTATCTGATGTGGGCCATAATTTGGTCCAGAAAATGTCAGGCTGTTAATGGGCCGGCCCTTTAGATCTGACAAAATCTTGTAGGCCAGTTCCTGGGCCGGCTTTTAAACCTATATGGGCCTCTATTGGGCCATCCCATGTGTCAACGTTTCATTGGCGACTCTTGTCCAATGGACGGTTGACATCTGTCCCAACGCTGAGCTGACATGTGGATCGTCGGTGAATGAGAATTTCACACGTGGAAAATCCCCATTGGTCCGGGCTGTTAACGGGTTATCGGATCCAAACCGGAACCCGGTAGCTTAATGGCGACCCGTTAAGATGGATGCCACATGTCGGTTACCCTTGACGAAATCACTTCCATGACGCAGCATTTATCGTCATGGAAGTGGACACTTCCGTGATAATAATTTGGGTAATGTCATGGAACACTTCTATGACAGCGCAGGTATGACTATCTTGATTCTGTCATAAAATCGTCATGGATGTACATGCATGACAGAAAACGTGACCTACTGTGACAAATACGTATCATCACGGAAGTGCATTTTTTCTAGTGAAGGTGCAGTGAGCTAAAATTAAAAGTTCGAAGAGAGATAGATAGAGATTTTTATTAGAGTTCCTAAGGTATCTTTTGAACGAGTGAAAATCACATTCATATTCATAGTAAGGTCCGGCTAGCAAAAATGAAAAGTTTAGAGAGAGAGAGAGAGAGATTTATTAGAGTTTCCAAGGTGCCATATGCACGTATCAAAAGCGCCATATTCGTGATAAGGTGCGGTCAATGAAAATTAAAAGTTCGGAGCGAGAGAGAGATTTTTTATTAGAGTTCCCAAGGTGCCTTATCAAGGTATGAAAGTGTATTCATATTCATAGTAAGGAGCGGTTGGTGAATATTAAAAGTTCGGAGGGAGAGAGAGAGAGAGAGAGTGGAGGGGTGGGGGTATTAGAGTTTCTGATGTGTCATATGAACTTGTGGAAGTGCATTCATATTCGTAGTAAGGTGCAGCCAACAAAAAATTAAAAGTTCGGAAGGAGAGAGAGGGAGGGTGATTTTTTATTAGAGTTCTCAAGGTGCAATATGCACTTATCAGAGGCGCATTCATATTCGTAGTAATGCTTGGTTAATGAAAACTAAAATTTCAGAGAGAGAGAGAGAGAGAGAGAGAGAGAGGATTTATTAGTGTTCCCTAGGCGCCATATGGGCATTTTTTAAATCACATTTATATGCATAGTAATCTCCTTAGCAATTAATAATAGTTGAGAGAGTGAGAGAGAGATTTATTAGAGTTCCAGCGGTCCCATATGAACGTATCATGTAGTAAGATGAAGATCCACCAGACCGTGATGACACGGTGTCTACCATGGATTACAGCTGCAAGGGAAGAGGCAACCTGGGTGGCGGACGACTGATGGAGGGAACGACGGTGTAGGAAAAATGGGTCTGGTGTCGGGTGGAGTGGCGAAGCTCCAATAAGGCTTGTGCAGGCCGCCAGAGTGGTATAACAGTGGCCTGGGAGGGAATGGATATAGAACAGGGTGCGGAGTGAGAAAGACGTGGGCTCCCAGAGGGGTTTTAGGTGGGCCGGGGTGTTAGAGTCTTACGTGGTGGAGGTCCGGACTACTGCACACCTCCCCAACTTATCCATCCGGTTTGCAGGAATTCAGACACATGGATTCATTCACCAACGTATGTTCTGAATGCATCGGTCCAAATTTTTGCGAATGTTTCGCAACATGGTGTTGAAGATGCCTAATATCATTTTTGAAGGTTAGACTTAAGCCATTAAAGCCCATGGTAGAATCGACACTGGTCATAGTTTTTTTGGGAAGTAGGATTACCTCGGCCTCTGTAGCAACCGAAGCACACAATTTTTTTATTATATTATTCAACAGAACCAGACAAGGCAAATACATGGATCAACTCGAAGCCACTTGCCTCGTAACCACTATCTCTATACCTACAAGCTTGATGATCTGCTCTGACCTCGTATCAACACACACCATCTTATTCGGTGGCCTCACCAAGCCGCCCGACGGCAAGCCAAGAGCATCAAATGGTCTAATAGGCCCTCTACACAAAACGCATGCGCAAGCTATAGAATTACCCACCACAATCTTCCGTAGTCCCACCTTCAGGAGCGATCAATGCATTCACCTTGCTAAGTCATTTTTCTGTCAACGCCAGCACGACGCCAGATAGCGCAACCATCCTGCGTGCATCCATTGACACACATCCATTGCCAAGGCCCTGCTCCACCATGCCGCGGAGACACACTCTTGTCGATATGGTAGATCTATCTCCGCTCAACCACTTCGTCCCTCCAGCCACCACCTGCTCTAAAACGATGCCCCCATGAGGGAGAATGACACTGAGGGTGATGTCACCGTCTAATCCGGAAGACCCAAATTTAGGGTTCCCCATGGAGCAGCTCCAGTGAAGCCCACAACCCACCTAACTCCCAAGGCGGTGCCTTCAAGAAGGACATGACAGCAAGATCATCGCCGCTGCCCAACCAAGTTGTTTTTTCACCTGGGAGGCTAAGAGGAGGAGGGCGAGATGAGCAGACCTGAATGGCGCCTCCATGGAGGGAAGCAGCATCAGTGGGCGTCGCCGCCGTCGAGGCCGAGATGGATGGCCTGGGATTTCTCCTGATCTAGACTTCCCGCAACCAGCACCTCAACTAGCAAAACCATAGAGATGCGATCCAGATCGGGAGGGGAGGAGCTAGCCAAACAAAGGTGTCATGGTTTTGTCATGGTAGATGCCCTAGTGAAAGGACTTAGGTGCGAGGCCATCGCTATGGTGATTAACTTGTCGGGGTTGAGCGGGACAAGAGACACGAGTTTACCCAGGTTTGGCCCCTCACGGTGGAGCTAAAGCCTACTCCTTGCACTTGATTGATTGTAACTTTCCCTATTCTATGCCGGGGACTCGCCTTTATATACAGGTCGAGGCCGCCAGCTTACAAGAGTCCGGGTCGGGTTATCTTCCGTGAGCGATCCTAACTCTAAGTCGCCTGGCCTTCTATGACAAGTCATGATCGGGCCGCTTACACCTCCTGGTCACGCGCTGTCTTCTGGCCTTGGGCCTTTAAGCTAGCCCATCTTGTGAGCCATCCCTTCGGCCCTACATCTTGATCACGTGGGCCTGTCTGAGGCCTTGCTTCAAGAGTCGCCAACGGCCTAACCCAGCCCTTTCAGGGCGGGTTATATCGCGGGGTTATATCCCCAACATTAGGCCCCAGAATGATTTGAACTTTTTCATGTCAATCTCAAATCCTTTCGTCGGGCGAGTATTCTCCTTATGCCTCTCAATCTCAGTTTTGAAAATCTTCATCACCAACCATAAGAAATGATGATGTCACCTCCATGATTTTGGGAAAATCCTTCATGAGGTCAGAACAAATCTTTGTATAAATCCTATCATTCCGAAAATCGAGGCGTCACTTTGCTGTAAAATTTATTGTGCCTCCTCGATTTTTGTACCGACCATTCATTGTTACCTTTTCCATATAAATAGGCATGTGGGCCCTTCCTTTTACTTTTTACCTCGTCTCCTCCGCTTCTTCTTTTTCCTCGCGAGTCCCTTCGAAGCTGGAGCTCCGCCGCGCCCGTCATCCTACACCAGCCATCTCTGTCGGGACCGTAGCACCGCCCCGTCTTCGTCGGAGCATAGCGGTGTTCCTCCGCTTTCTTTTGCTGCAGCTAGGTACCCCTTTTCTTCCTTGTCAGATCCGCATTAGGCCATCTGAGTTCATGGTGTTCGTCGGTGTTCCTCCATTCCTTTGTTCATCATATCTTGACTAGAACTTGTTTTTGATCCAAAAATGCCATAGGAATACTACAGTTGTAAGTTTGATATCCATCTTGCATCTTGAAAAAATTGTATTTTCTTCATAATCAACGGGTAGCCCATTAGTACTTCCGTCACCACTATTTAGTTTTAGCAATTATTTTATTTTTTGAACTACCCACAGATCCATAAATATAGTTGTTCAATACTGAAATTTGTTTGCTCCACACTTAGCAGAATTCAACAATCTTGAATTTTAGATAACTCGCCCTTGCATCTTGGGCGGCTTACCAACATATCTTTAACTCGCCAACATTCCAAAAACTGCCTCTTTCACATAACTCACCACTATTTAGAGTGACTTGTCCTTATACTACTTTATTCATATGACGGGGATAGTGAGTCATTGCTTCTTAAGTAACCCGCCCTTTTATATCTCCGCAGTCTTTCATTGTATTCAGGCGGGTCATTATGTCCAAAACCACCATCTGCAATTGGGGACCTTCCCTAGTCACCGAAACCATTCTTAAGGATTATCAAACCCATGGTCTCCTGGTGACTCAGGAGGAAATTGGATGGCGCGTCAGTCAAGGAGAAGAAGTCCCTAGACCCGGTGAAGGAGAGGTAATAGTCTGTACTGACCATATCCTCAGAGCTTTTACACCGCCCAGGTCAAAGTTCTTTCGGGATGTCTTGCATTATTTCAATCTTCATCCTCAAGACATAGCTCCAAATTCAGTGTCAAACATCTGTCACTTCCAAATTTTCTGCGAAGTTTGTTTGCAAATAGAGCCCACTTTTGCTCTTTTCAAAGAATTCTTCTATATAAACCGCCAGACTGAATACACGGATGGTTCGAGTCAAGAATTGGGCGGAATCTCAATCAGGAGACACTGTGATGGCGGCTTTCCTCCAGCCACCTTGCCAAGCCACCCAAAAGGATGGATAAAAATTTGGTTTTCCTATAAGAACACTACCCAAGCTAATGAGAAACCTCTGCCGGGTTACAGAGCTGACCGCCTTCCAATAAACTTTGACCCGCCAAGCAAGATTCTTCCAGATGAACATGCTAAAGCACTCCCATACTATTCAAAAGTCAAGGCCTTGCTAGCCAATGGGTTAACTAGAGTTGACCTAACCCGGTACTGGGTCTCTTGGAGAATCCTTCCCCTAAGCCGCCGGTCCGGCTTAATGTATGAATATTCAGGCGAGCTAAATGACCCTCGGCGGTACAGCTCTGAAAATTTTACCGCTGAGGAGGTCAATAAAGCTATAAAGGGTTTGCTTGGGGAGTCTCAAGACAACTGCAATAAGACGGGACTACCACCAATTTTTAAACTCAACCCGGCCCCACCTGTAAGTATTCATTTATGTCCAGCTTAAATATCGTTTTGACCTATTATGTGTCTCACTTTCTAATCCTTCTTTTATTTCACAGCCCGACTCTGCTTTTTGGAAAAGAAAGAGGAACACTGTTGTGGCCAACGCCAGGACAGGCCCCAAGCCGAAGAAGAACAAGCCAGTTATTGCAGCTGAGCCGGCTACTGTGGGCGAGTCAGCACATGTTGATGACCAATCAGAGGTAGAACTCGACTCTCTTGGCTGACTCTTTATTGAATTAGCTGATGCCTCTTGTTCTCAGGATGAGGCTACTACAAGCCAGGCTGAAGACACTGAGGTAATTGCCTTCTCTTCTGGCTCAGACTCCACGCCTCCAGAGAAAATATGGTGGGTTGTCCAGAAAGTAAAATTTTCGCATCCAGATGCTCACTTAGATCCGCACTTTATTTTGAAGAAAACTCAGCATGAGCTAAGGCGCCAGACCTGGAGTGGCGGCTCAGGCGGTCTAATGGTCGGGCTGACTCATGAACCATCCCGCAAGCAGCCTAACGAGGTGCCACATAGCCCAACTCTGTCTTTACCTAAAGCGGGCCTTATCAGACAACCTCATAACCCATCTGATTCAAATTACCAGGAGTCGCCACCGTCTTCGGGAGGCTCATCTTCAACCCAGCTGCCTCCCTTTGTTATAAATGCGGGGCAAGCTTTTGTACTTAACTTGTTGGTGACTTAACCTATCATCATATACACCTTAATATTCCAATTTAATCACAGGCCCAAAGCCAAGAGTAAGAAAAGAAAGGTTGGCGACTCTTCCAAGGCCCCCGAAATCCCTGAGTCGGAGGAGCATGTGCTGGTAACTCCTAAGGCCACCACTAAGAACCCTGAAGAGCATCACAACAGTCAAGATGACCTGCCTCCGCAGACTGACGCAATGGCCTCTGAGGCCATGGATGTTGAAGCTAGCCCGGCGGACCATCTTAACCCGTCGAGCCCCATTCCTGCCTGAAGCCCAATCAAGGCAACTGAAGAAACTCCTCCTGAGAAGAGTAATGACGATATTGCTATCAGTGGGGCGAGTCAGAAAATCCCTGAGACCTCTAACGTACTGGCCAAGCATACAGCCAAAGAAGAGACGCCCTTGCTGGAGAATGGTAATTCAAAACTGGAGCTGCCCAATTATGAGGAGTTTAGTGCTGAAGAACTTCATGCTGTCTACCTAAGCCGGCTGGCTACAAGCCGAGACATGGAAGCCGGCTTATTGAACATGATGAAGAAAAAAAATATGAGGTACACTTTATCAACTTTTGTCATATATCCTAATGTAGCCCCCAAGTCTTGATCATAGGAAAAGCATTGAGTATGGTTAAGACTTAAAGAAAAATCTGTAAATTCCAAAGTGTAGCCCCCAAGGGCCAGGTTATCATGCAAATTATAAGCCGGTTCTTTAAACTCATTTGAAAATAAAGCATCATGTAGCCCCCAAGGGCCGGCTTATCTTCATGACATGAGTTGGGTCTTTAGAAACTCTTAAAAGAAAACATCATGTAGCCGCCAAGGGCCGGCTTATATTTATGAGATGAGCCAGGTCTTTTGCAGTATAGATTGAAAAGAGCGACGTACATTAGCCCCCAAGTGCCAAGGACATTGCATGCAATGTGTTTGGGACTTGAAGAGTTTTGCCATAATATCTTTGTCAAAACCCGACTTAACCAAACCAGCAATCCCATAGTGATCTCTTTGAATGATGACCTTCTTTTAACTGTTGCAAGAAGCGTTAAGTCGAGGCAAGTCAGACTTAGCCGGCTTAAAGAAAATCTTGGAATCTGAACAAGCTGAACGTACCAAGGCTGAACGGAGCTTAAAATCATCTTTGGAGGACTTAGAAAAGTGAATGCAAACTTTGACGCTGAAAGATATGCCTTGGAGACTAAAAAGGATGCTTTATTGAAGTGTGTAGAAGATGACGAAAACCAACTTAAGCCGGTGGCTGCAGAGTTGGCCTGCTTAAAACACCATATTTCTCAAATGACTTCTACCATCTTTGGTAAGTGAGATTCTCAATCAATTGAAATAACTCATCTGGAGACTTGTTAAATATGATTCTAACTCGCCTGGCAACTCTTGCTTTGAATGTATAGCAGGTGCCAGGAGTGCCAGCCTTGGGCAAAACATGCTAGTGAAGCTCAAAGCCGTGTATGCTTTGACAGAGAAATTATATGCTGGGAGCCTTCATACTCTTGTGGCTGTATCCAATGGCAAGAAACCAGCACAGCTCATCAAAGATGTATTAGATCAACTATCCACAGTGCCTGGTCAAATTGAAGAACTGAACAGATCAGCTGCTCGTGCAGGAGCAATAGCCGGGTTAGGCCGGGCAAAAGCTTATCAAATTGAGCTGGATCCCATAGAGATGGCTGGCGGGTTTCCAGAATACAAGGACGACGGGTCTGTCTTCGATGAATCAAATTATGCCAAGTGTATTAGAGAGATGCGTCCATTGGCGTGTCAACTTGATCAAGAACTGGATCTGCAGAAGTACCAGCCGGCTTATGAC
Source organism: Thinopyrum obtusiflorum (assembly GCA_036873465.1). NCBI lineage: Eukaryota > Viridiplantae > Streptophyta > Magnoliopsida > Poales > Poaceae > Thinopyrum > Thinopyrum obtusiflorum. The sequence goes on from JAAAWM010011510.1 coordinate 62,941, forward strand.
AGCAATAATACACGAATCAAGGCGCCTTCATTTGACATTGCAGATCTGACTCCTCAAAGGCGCAAGCATATTTTCGCCTCTGATATTGACCCTTCATCTATCATCGATGATGAAGCGATTTTTCAGGCATTAACTGGAGTCGACTAGATGTCGGACAATCTTCAGATCGAAAATGACGAAGAGCCTGCTCAGGATGACCCAGGAACCTCTACAACAAGGTAGCAGCCAGGTGATAACCCATAAGGTACTATCCCGGATGGCACAGAGGCCGGCTCAAAAGAGTGATATATCTCATGAAAACTTGTTTGAAACACTTTTGGGCTCCACTGTGGCCTTGTAATAGGCTTAGTTAAAAACATGTGGCTTCCCTGTCATGCCTTCGAGCATGGTTTTTAACTGATGATCCAACAGCTGTGTGATCAAGCTTCTTTCTAACCTAATCAATTCATATATGCATCTTTGCTTTGCACCATCTTTGACTTCAGGTGCTTACTTGATATTTTGATGTATAACTTGTAAGGGGTCCATCAATTCCTGGACTAGCGACATACAGTCAAAAGCCAGGGCGGGTTAATAACCCAATGACCCCTGGTCATGAAAAATCTTGAGGGGATCACCTTGCAGCTCATGCCCATGATAAGCTCAATTTTGAGCAATGCTAGCCCGGACCTTCTTTGAGCCAAGGACTTATAGTATGCATGTACATATGATTAAAAACATAAAAAGACAGAAAAAGAGAATATAGACATGTATATCTCAATATTTATATGTCGGCTTTTAAGGCTCGACCAAAAAAAGACTGACCGTTTAAGGCTCAAATCTTGATTTCATTAATCATGGCATAATAGCCTTGGTTTATCATTGCTATCAGTAAGTTGGGCTCTCACATTACTAAAGCTGTCGTTTTAACTTTGACAAGTTCAAGGTCTTAAAGATTGACATATAGCGCGTACGGCAGGTCAACTAGTTCGGAGTAGCATCAAGCATATGGGCAGGTTTAACCAATAATGTGGCATTTTTTGCCGGGTCAAAAGGGTGAGTAAGCTAAACTCGGTGAGTTGGAAGCCCCCAAGTGCCCTTGTGATCAGTTAATAAAAGACTCATGAACAAAATATGAGATGAAACGACAGAGGCCCCGAGTTTCGAGGATGTCGGCTTTATTAAGTTGATAATAAAAATATATACATGATATGTATGTACAATGATTGGAGCCAGTGGCTCAAGTATAGTAAGGCCGAAGATGAGCAATATTCCAAGGCATGTTGGTCTCCTCCTCAGAGGTACGCGACTTATCATGTTCACGTATGTCCATGAGATAATAAGACCCATTGTTAAGGTTTTTGCTCACCACAAAGGGCCCCTCCAAAGGGGTGATAACTTATGCATACCTGTCTGATCTTGAATCCGACGGAGCACTAAGTCACCCTCCTGGAACGTCCGAATTCGAACTCTGCGGCTATGATAACAATGCAGGTCATGTTGGTAAATCGCCAATCGAGCTGCTGCGAGGTCACGTTATTCATCCAAGGCATCATGAGCGTTTTGTCGGGCTGTCTCGTTGTCTGCTTCAACGTAAGCCACCACCTTGGGTGAGTCATGACGAATATCACTTGGGAGAACCGCCTCTACGCCATAGACCATGAAGAAGGGCGTATAGCATGTTGATCTGTTGGGGGTGCTCCTGATACTCCAAAGAACTATTGGAAGCTCCTCAACCCAACAACCCGGCGTTCGCTCCAGAGGCTTAATCCCTCATAATATCTCCTGGTTAGCATGCTCTACCTGACCATTGGACAATGGATGAGCCACCGAGGATATATTAAGATGGATGTGCTCTCTTTGAGAGAACTCCTTCATAGCACCCTTAGACAGATTTGTCCCATTCATCAGTGCTGATACTAAGCGGATAACCAAAGCGGAAGATCAGTTTTTAACAAACTGAACTGCAGTTCCTGCTTCGCAATTACTAACTGGCTCTGTCGGTGTACAAAAGTAGGGGCCTTCTGTACCCCTTTACTTGTGCACAGGCAGTTGTAGCCACACCTGCGGCCACGCTTGGCGGGGCAGAGGAAGCAAGGAACAAGACTACCAGAGCAGCGCTGAAACCAGAGGCGCGAAGAGTGAAGGGGCAAGGTGGGTTTCCCCCCGGCAAGAGCCTTGCCGGGGACGACCTACGCTGCCCCGGCAAGAGCCTTGCCAGGACAACTTACCCAACACCAGCAAGACCACCACCCTTGAGCCTGAGAGTTCCGACACCATCGACAACATTGGAACCGAGGCTCGGGAGGCGCCTGCATGGTCGTATGCAGATCTTTGTGAAGGCTGAAGGCCTGCAAGACTAGATGAGGAACCAGAAGACGAGGGCCCCGGCAAGACCTTTGCCGGGGACGCCGACGACACCTCGGCAAGGCCCTTGCCGGGGATATCTGCGGCGCCATAACCAGGCCCACACTTATCAAGGTTTTGCTGCCCCATGGCCGTTCCGACGCAGCAGCCAGCCTGCCAACTAGGCATGCACCTACGTGGCAGCATGCAGCTTCTAGGCCAACCAGGCAAGCACCTGCGTGGTGGCATGCAGATCTTCATGAAGACCCTGCCACCGCAGCAGCGCAGCAGCCAGCCAGGCAGCGTGGCGCTGCATGCCTCGTCAGCTTGGACGCGCGTGGAAGCGAGGCGAGGCGGCGACAGACGAGACGAGCTTCCTTGCCGTCCCTGATAAAGCAAGAGGACATGTCGGCAGCGCATTAAATGTGTTTTGTCCCACGATGTCAAAGATAGACTTGTACACCGTAGATACTTTCCACCTCCTGTGCGCCACTGTGGCGGCCCTTTTGACATATAAAAGGAGGCCCGAGGTGAACTGAGAGAGGATTCGGGCTTTTTGGGCTAGGCATGCACCGCAACTAGTTCAAGATCTCAAGAACACCAAATATACATCAAAGCAGGACTAGGGTTTTACGCATCGTTTGCGACCCGAACCTGGATAAAATTCCCCCGTGTTGATCTTCTAAACCCGCTCTTTCCACAGCCCCGCACCCTATCAACCATAGTAGGGATTCCCTGTGATCCCATAGGTGTCGTTTCCCCAGACATCTTTGGCACGCCAAGTAGGGGGCGCAAACTGTGAAATCCGGTTTTTGAAGTCAACTCATCAACTTCATCATCGCCATGGCCCCCAAGAAGAAGGGGATGACAGCAATCGGGCCATCCGGAGCCGGCCCGTTCGCGCCAGCACGGGCGGGCGATGAGGTGGCCAAGGGTGGTGCTGGAGGCGTGGCCCACGAGCATCCACGACACTCTGGCAATCAGAGCAAGCTAAGCGGCATCGTTCGGGTCCAAGAGGGTGAGCCACACGCCGCAGGGTCCGGTGGCGGGGCCGTGCTACCCACACCCCCCCCCCCCCCCCCCCCCCCCCCCCCCCCCCCCCCCCCCCCCCCCCCCCCCCCCCCCCCCCCCCCCCCCCCCCCCCCCCCCCCCCCCCCCCCCCCCCCCCCCCCCCCCCCCCCCCCCCCCCCCCCCCCCCCCCCCCCCCCCCCCCCCCCCCCCCCCCCCCCCCCCCCCCCCCCCCCCCCCCCCCCCCCCCCCCCCCCCCCCCCCCCCCCCCCCCCCCCCCCCCCCCCCCCCCCCCCCCCCCCCCCCCCCCCCCCCCCCCCCCCCCCCCCCCCCCCCCCCCCCCCCCCCCCCCCCCCCCCCCCCCCCCCCCCCCCCCCCCCCCCCCCCCCCCCCCCCCCCCCCCCCCCCCCCCCCCCCCCCCCCCCCCCCCCCCCCCCCCCCCCCCCCCCCCCCCCCCCCCCCCCCCCCCCCCCCCCCCCCCCCCCCCCCCCCCCCCCCCCCCCCCCCCCCCCCCCCCCCCCCCCCCCCCCCCCCCCCCCCCCCCCCCCCCCCCCCCCCCCCCCCCCCCCCCCCCCCCCCCCCCCCCCCCCCCCCCCCCCCCCCCCCCCCCCCCCCCCCCCCCCCCCCCCCCCCCCCCCCCCCCCCCCCCCCCCCCCCCCCCCCCCCCCCCCCCCCCCCCCCCCCCCCCCCCCCCCCCCCCCCCCCCCCCCCCCCCCCCCCCCCCCCCCCCCCCCCCCCCCCCCCCCCCCCCCCCCCCCCCCCCCCCCCCCCCCCCCCCCCCCCCCCCCCCCCCCCCCCCCCCCCCCCCCCCCCCCCCCCCCCCCCCCCCCCCCCCCCCCCCCCCCCCCCCCCCCCCCCCCCCCCCCCCCCCCCCCCCCCCCCCCCCCCCCCCCCCCCCCCCCCCCCCCCCCCCCCCCCCCCCCCCCCCCCCCCCCCCCCCCCCCCCCCCCCCCCCCCCCCCCCCCCCCCCCCCCCCCCCCCCCCCCCCCCCCCCCCCCCCCCCCCCCCCCCCCCCCCCCCCCCCCCCCCCCCCCCCCCCCCCCCCCCCCCCCCCCCCCCCCCCCCCCCCCCCCCCCCCCCCCCCCCCCCCCCCCCCCCCCCCCCCCCCCCCCCCCCCCCCCCCCCCCCCCCCCCCCCCCCCCCCCCCCCCCCCCCCCCCCCCCCCCCCCCCCCCCCCCCCCCCCCCCCCCCCCCCCCCCCCCCCCCCCCCCCCCCCCCCCCCCCCCCCCCCCCCCCCCCCCCCCCCCCCCCCCCCCCCCCCCCCCCCCCCCCCCCCCCCCCCCCCCCCCCCCCCCCCCCCCCCCCCCCCCCCCCCCCCCCCCCCCCCCCCCCCCCCCCCCCCCCCCCCCCCCCCCCCCCCCCCCCCCCCCCCCCCCCCCCCCCCCCCCCCCCCCCCCCCCCCCCCCCCCCCCCCCCCCCCCCCCCCCCCCCCCCCCCCCCCCCCCCCCCCCCCCCCCCCCCCCCCCCCCCCCCCCCCCCCCCCCCCCCCCCCCCCCCCCCCCCCCCGCCAGGAGGCTCCGACAAGCAGTACTGCAAGATCCATCGCACCAAGGGTCATGACCTCCAGAACTGCCGACAAGTTGAGCTGCTTGCAGAGAAAGAGAAAGCCGAATATGAGAGGCGGGACAAGGAGAAGGGCTAGGATGGTGCTGAGGGGTCCGGCAAAAAGTGTGGCGGCCACGGAGGTCGCCGTGGCAAGGATAATCGACAAGAGAGGCCCGCTCGGGGCCGTGACAAGAAGGAGGAAGATGATGATCATGGTGAGGATGATGAGTCTGGCGAGCACGAGTTCCAGAAAGCTACAGAGGCCATGTGTGTCGACGGTGGCGCTTTGTTGCATACCTCTCACTGCCAGCTGAAGCAGTGGGCGCGTGAGGTCACTGCGGCAGAGCCATCATTCGATGCCCAAAAGCCACTGAAGTGGTCCAGCACACCTACCATCTATGACACCGAGGATCACCCTGATCGCACCACTTCGGTCGGGTGTTTGCCGTTGTTGGTTTCACCAACAATACGCAACCTCAAGGTGACCAAAGTGCTAGTCGATGGCGGGGCCGGTCTGAACTTGATCTCGCCCACTGTGATCGAGAGGCTGCAAATCCCCGATGGAGATCTCAAGGAGACGGGCACGTTTCAAGGAGTCAACCCGGAGAGGAGTCAGCCGAAGGGTAAGATCACGTTGCCCGTTACATTCGGGGGCGAGCTGAACTACAGGACGGAGAAGATCATTTTTTATGTCGCTAAGATCCCCCTGCCCTACAATGGGATCCTTGGTCGCCCAGCGCTGGCCAAGTTCATGGCAACATCACATTACGCCTACAACACCTTGAAGATGCCCGGGCCACTGAGCATCATCACCGTCCCTTGTGACAAGAAAGACGCACTCATCTACGCCGATCAACTCTATAGGGAGGCAGTTGCAGCAACTGCCGCCAAGGCACTTGCTCCTGCCGCTGTAGCCCCGGGAGGGAAGAAGACCGGCAAGACCACTTCCGGCAAGGGCAAGACCTCCTGCACCCACTCCGGCAAGCGCGCCTCTTCGGAGTGGAGCGCTCCCATCGAGGACGTGCCAGAGAGCTCCACCAGCAAGAGCAAGAAATCCAAGGCTGCACCACCAGAGACCAAGAAGGTGCCCGTTAAGGAGGACGGCATGGGCGGGGCTTTTACTATAAACTCCACCCTTGACAGCAAATAGGAAAGCGCGCTCGTCTCCTTCCTGCGGGCGAATGTCGACGTGTTTGCGTGGCAAGCATCCGACATCCCCGGCGTTCCCAGGGAGGTGATTGAGCACCATCTTGTTGTCTGTCCTCACGCGCAGCCCGTCAAGCAGAAGGTCAGGAAGCAAGCTTTGGAGCGGCAAGAGTTCATCATCGAAGAGATCAGGAAGTTGGAGGCGGCAGGTTTGGTCAGAGGAGTGCTTCACCCCACGTGGTTGGCCAATCCGGTGGTGGTGCGTAAGGCAAATGGGAAGTGGAGGTTGTGTATTGATTACACAGACATCAATAAGTCATGTCTGAAGGATCCTTTCACTCTGCCACACATCGACCAGATTGTGGAATCCACTGCCGGGTGTGACCTGCTATCATTCCTCGACACCTACTCAGGATACCATCAGATCTTCATGATGAAGGAAGACGAAGAAAAGACCGCGTTCATCACCCCACGTGGTACGTACTGTTTTGTACGAATGCCTTTCGGGTTGAAAAGCGCTGGTTCGACGTTTGCCCGAGCGGTCCAAATTGGTTTTGAGCCCCAGCTGCATAGAAATATGGAAGCTTACATGGATGATATAGTGGTTAAAACAAAGGACAAGGCTACGCCCGTACAGGATCTGGAAGAAACATTCACAAATCTGCGCAAGATCAACCTCAGGCTCAACCCAGAGAAGTGCGTGTTCGATGTCCCATCCAGCAAACTTCTTGGCTTCTTTATGTCTCAATGTGGGATCGAAGCAAATCCCAACAAGATCAAAGCAATTGAACAGATTGAGGCGCCGAGACGGGTCAAAGACGTCCGTAGGCCCGCCGGCTGCGTTGCTGCTCTAAGTAGGTTCATCTCCAAATCTGCTGAGTGTACCCTCCCCTTTTTCAAAGTTTTGAAAAAGGCAGGTCCAATGAAATGGACTCCGGAGGCAGAGGCAGCGCTACAGGATTTGAAGAAGTACCTCTCCTCCACGCCAATACTAGTCGCACCTAAACCACAAGAGTCGTTGCTGCTATATCTAGCGGCGACGAATCAAGTGGTCAGTGCTGCGCTAGTAGCACAGAGGGAACCCGAGGAAGAAGCAGCAGTAGCAGCGGAGCCATCAGATGGTGGGCCAAGGCTCTCCCCGGCAGGGCCTGACACCGGCAAGGCGGGACCCCCGGCAAGGCAGAGTCTATGCAGATGGGCGAAGTAGGACAGAAGAAGAAGGTGGTGCAGCACCTGGTTTATTTCATCAGTTCCCTCTTGCACGGGGCTAGTTCAAGATATTCTGGGATGCAGAAGCTACTTTTCGGCCTCCTTATGGCCTCAAGAAAGCTGCGTCACTATTTCCAAGCACATGAGATCACCGTCGTCACCCGCCTCCCCTTGCAGCGAATCTTGCACAACCCTGATGCGACTGGGAGGATTGTGGAATGGGCTTTGGAACTGTCGAGCTTTGGCCTCAAGTTTGAAAGTACTTCGACAATCAAGAGATGAGCCTTGGTGGAGTTCATAGTAGAATCGACCTCAACGCCCGACGAGGAGATTCAAGAGACCATCCTTCCCAGCAAAGAGACGTGCCACGATTGGATTATGTACTTTGATGGGGCTTTCTCACTACAAGGTGCTAGTGCTGGCGTGCTGCTCGTCGCGCCCACCGGAGAGCGCCTCAAGTACATGGTCCAGATGCACTTTCCACGGGAAAAATCAATGAATAACACGGCGGAGTATGAGGGACTGCTTGCCGGTCTCAGGATCACGGCAGACCTCGGGATCAGGAAGCTTATCATCAGAGGTGATTCATAGCTCGTCGTTAAGCAAGTTAACAAGGATTACCAGAGCCCGTTGATGGAGGCTTATGTGGATGAAGTGAGGAAGTTGGAGGAGCATTTTGATGGTCTACAAGCGGAGCATGTTCCCAGAGCAGAGAACAACATCACCGACGACTTATCCAAACGCGCTGCCCTCAAGTTGCCTGGGGAACCAGGTACCTTTGTGCTTCAATTAACTCAGCCATCCATTGAGCCATCAGCAGGACAGAAGAAGCAAAGGAAAGCAGGCCCCGGCAAGTACTTTCCCGCTGAGCTCCCAGGAGTCACCGGCAAGGACGTTGCCGGGTGTCCCAAGCTTGCCGGAGAATAGCAACCTCCGGCACGACCTCAAGTCTTGACCGTAGAGGCGGTTGCCCTTACGGCCGAAGATGAGCCACTAGTCCTTGTCGTCGAGCCCCAGGCTCCAGCATGGGCGCAGCACACCGTTCGTTTCCTCCAAACAGGGGAACTCCCTAAGGAACAGGAAGAAGCAGAGAAGGTAGCCCGTCGGTCCAGCATGTACCAGTTTGTGGATGATGCCCTATACAGAAGAAGACCGAACGGCGTGAAATTGAAGTGCATTCCTCGGGAGGACAGACTGGAGCTGTTGGCAGAGATACATGGAGGCATGTGTGGCTCCCACATAGGGTCAAGAGCCCTTGCCGGCAAAGCGTTCAAGCAAGGTTTCTTCTGGCCCACCGCTCTCCAAGATGCAACTGCACTAGTAACCAAGTGTGAAGCGTGCCAGTTCCATTCAAAGAAGCTTCATCAACCAGCTCAAGCTCTTCAGACAATCCCTCTTTCCTGGCCATTTTCGGTCTGGGGCCCTGACATACTGGGCCCCTTTCCCGTGCGGTCAGGGGCTTTGAGTACTTGTACGTCACAATCGACAAGTTCATAAAGTGGCCGGAAGTGGAGCCGGTCAGAAGAGTGACAGCACAGTCGGCCGTCAAGTTCTTCAAGGGGCTAGTCTGCCATTTTGGTGTGCCCAATAGGGTCATCACCGATAAAGGCACGCAGTTCACGAGCCGCACCTTCATACAATAGATCCGAGACCTCGGCGGCAAGGTTTGTTTTGCTTCTGTTGCTCATCCCAGAAGTAACGGCCAGGCCGAGAGGGCAAATGCAGAAGTGTTGCGAGGCCTCAATACCAGGACTTTTGACAAGCTACACAAGTGCAGAATGACGCCAAATTGAGCCACCGGCCAGACACCCTTTGCCCTGGTATACGGGGCAGAAGCAGTTCTCCCCACGGAACTCATATACGGGTCACATCGAGTGCTCGCTTATGATGAGCTTGAGCAAGAGCAGTTGCGCCAAGATGATGCGACGCTCCTTGAGGAAGATCGTCTTCGGGCTTCTGTGCGGGCCGCTCGCTACCAGCAAGCCTTGAGCCGCTACCATAGCAGCAAGGTTCATGCCCGAAGCCTTGAGGAAGGCGATCTTGTTCTTCGGTGAGTTCAATCCGCCAAGAATTTTAACAAGTTGACACCGAAGTGGGAAGGCCCTTATCGGGTGATACGAGACACCAGGCCCGGCGCAGTCCACCTGGAGACCAAAGATGGGATTCCAGTGAGCAACTCCTGGAACATCGAACATCTTCGCAAGTTCTACACATAAGGCGCGGTTGTCGGGCCTCCCGGCGGACCACTTTTTGTACAAGCCTTGCCGGCAAGCCATGTAACCCTTTGTACAAAGCCAGGCGCAGACCCTGAGCAATAGATAAATAAATGAAGTGCTGGCGCCCTAGAAATTAGCATGCATGCTAGGTTGAGTCTCTCTCTGTGTTAGGGTTGATAGTGCTTGGCGGCAGCTAACCCCTAGCGTAGAGGTTGAGTGCGTGTCTTTCTGTCTCTTCAAGTCCGTTCTTGGTTCGCAGGCTGCACATGCATCCATGCAAGAGCCGTTTGGAGGAAAGGGGATGGATCGACACCCCCGACCCCGACAAGCCAAGGTTGCCGGGGGCTGCAAATTTAGATAAGTTTTCTCCCCCCCCCCCCCCCCCCCCCCCCGCTATGCATTTCCGTATGAAACTTGAACGTACGAAACTTCGTTCACTCCTATACCAGCGAACTCCCTTTTTCCTATGCCTGAAGCACCTTTCAGGCCAGAATCTGGTTGTAGTTATGGTGGGAGGGAAACAAGCGAAGGGCCCGATCCTACTTTACCCCTGCTCCCGCCAAGGGCATGGGCATGGTCATGGTATAAAGCGGGAGGCCGACAAGGGTTGTTGCCGGGCGACATTGTTTATTTGAAATAACAGGGACTCACTCCTTAGTGTGGGCCTCTCTCATGCACAAAGGAACCTGGCAAACACCCTTTTTCATCAATACATTGGTTAAACAAGTACATTTCATACGGAACATAAACATGAGCAAGGGGTTACAAGGTCTAAATTCGACAAGTGCCCGCAGGCTTAAGATCCAAAAAAAAGATAAGTTGCCCGTAATACCTTTCTTGTCCCTCTCCTCAGGGAGCAGATCAGGATAAGCAGGAGGGTAAAAAGAGTGCCTAGGTGAGGTACAAGCAGTAGAAGACACCAAGAGAATGCCCCGGCGGCCGCCCAGAAGAAGGTTGGTGATGATGGTGCCGGGGAAGAAGCTGGAAGATGAGGCAGCGGGCCGCCAATACGCGACGAAGGCATCGGTGCCATTGTACTCTGACTTGACGGCCCGCCACCCACCTTCTTCGTCTTCTTCGGCCCTCCAGCGCCAGCCTCCAGGAGCAACGGCCCCGAGAAGTTCAAGGAGCTGGCTCAAGGAGCCGCCGCCAAGAGATACCCCTCCCCGACAAACCACTCTGCCGGGGAGAAGGCCAGGTGCAGATAGTGCTACTGCCAGTGTCGCCTAGGGACGGGGCGTCCGACTTCTAGTCAGACCCATCCCCGTTGTCCTCCCCACCGGTCCCCTCCTCGTCGCCGTCGCTCGAGGAGGAGCTCTCATCATCGGTCGAGCTCTTCGCGCAGCACCCTAACCTGTGTCCCGAGCGCCCGAAGACCTTGACGGAGAGCAGGTCGCTCTCCACTAACTTGAAGCAGAGAACGTGCCCCTTCATCAAGCAATGGGCATGTGCAAAGGTTTTCCAACCCCGACAAAGGAGCATCACATGAGGGACGGGGAACCCTGTGTTCACCCACATGTCGCCATTGCAACACCCCTTCATGTGGAGCTTCAACCTCGGTGGCTGGTCGATCTCTAGCACCCTCGCAAATGCCTCGGGAAGGCTAAGGCGGCTACGCGGCGGCTCGCGCAGTTGCAGGATGAACTCCAGTGCCGTGTCCCCAACATGGCCGCTCGACGAAGCAGAAGAAGACGGTGGCGGTGATGGTGACGGAGATGGCGATGACACGGGTGTCCCCCTGCCGCGCCCGCCTCTGCCTCGACCGCCACACCGACCGTGGCCCCGTCCGGTACCTCCACCTCGGGCGTGGCCTTCGCCTTGGGCAGCTGGCTCTTCCTTGACCACCGCGGCTCTCTGGCGGGAGGAAGACCTGGTCGCCTCCGCGGAAGAACGGCTGCGGCCACGCCCTCTCGCCATGGCAGTGGATGGAGAATGGAGGCGAAGGGAAGACGCGAGAAGATGCCTCTCCTCCTCCTCCTGAGTCCCCTTTTTATAGCCAAGCGGGGAGGGCTAAAGACTAGCTCCTCGCCTCTGGAGAGCCCGTTCAAGTCTGGCTCATTAAGTTGGCAACGACGAGGTCATCGACCGCCCTCCCCGCCCAATCAAAGGCGCATGAGTATCGGCCATAGCGCGCCTTCCCACATCCTGTGTGTCTGTCACCTACCCCACGCCGTGCATGCGGCGTATGTGGCGAAAGGGGCGGGCGCAGTGGGAAACGTGGAATGACGGTTCCAAGACGGGGAGAATAAATGCGCAGCGGCCCAACAGTTTTTCCCTCTTTTATAGGGAAGACGCAAGCCGCCTCTTTACTCTTCACCGTGGGATGATGCAAGCATGCTGCGGTCATTCCACGCACGACCCCCACGTCACGCATTCAACGCGGGTCGTGGGGAAGTGCAACTGGCGAAGGAGTTACCGCAGTCAAGACTCTGCCACGTGTGCCCATGCATCGTTCTGGGCCTGGCCCAACAACGCTCCGCGCTTATGTGTGGCCCAGGCCCGGGGGCTCCTGTCGGTGTACAAAAGTAGGGTCTTTTGTACCCCTTTACTTGTGCACAGGCAGTTGTAGCCACACCTGCGGCCACGCTTGGCGGGGCAGAGGAAGCAAGGAACAAGACTACCAGAGCAGCACTGAAACCAGAGGCTTGAAGAGTGAAGGGGTAAGGTGGGTTTCCCCCCAGCAAGAGCCTTGCCGGGGATGACCTACGCTACACCGGCAAGAGCCTTGCCGAGACAACTTACCCAACACCAGCAAGACCGCCACCCTTGAGCCTGAGAGTTCCGACACCATCGACAACATTGGAACCGAGGCTCGGGAGGCGCCTGCATGGTGGTCTGCAGATCTTTGTGAGGGCTGAAGGCCTGCAAGACTAGATGAGGAACCAGACGACGAGGGCCCCTGGCAAGACCCTTGCCAGGGACGCCCGCGAGACCCTGGCAAGACCCTTGCCGGGCCCCCGGCAAGGCCCTTGCCGGGGACCATCTGTGAGGCCACAACCAGGCCCGCACTTATCAAGGTTTTGCTGCACCATGGCCGTTCCGACACAGCAGCTAGCCTGCCAACTAGGCACGCACCTACGTGGCAGCATGCAGCTTCTAGGCCAACAAGGCAAGCACCTGCGTGGTGGCATGCAGATCTTTGTGAAGACCGTGCCACCGCACCAGTGCAGCAGCCAGCTAGCCAGCGTGGCGCTGCGTGCCTCGTCAGCTTGGACGCGCGTCGAAGCGAGGCAAGGCGGCGACAGACGAGGTGAGATTCCTTGTTGTCCCCGATAAAACAAGAGGACACGTCGGCAGCGCATTAAATGCATTTTGTCCCATGATGTCAAAGATAGACTTGTACACCGTAGATACTTCCCACCTCATGTGTGCCACTATGGTGGCCCCTTTGACATATAAAAGGAGGCCCGAGGCATACTGAGAGAGGATTCGGACTTTTTGGGCTAGGCATGCACCGCGGCTAGTTCAAGATCTCAAGAACAACAAATATACATCAAAGCAGGACTAGGGTATTACACATCGTTTGCGGCCCGAACCTGGATAAAATTCCCCCGCGTTGATCTTCTAAACCCGCTCTTTCCACAGCCCCGCGCCCTGTCAACCGTAGTAGGGATTCCCTGTGATACCATAGGTGTCGTTTCCCCAGACAGGCTCTTCTTCAATCCATTTGGTAAACTTGTCAACTGCCACCAAAACGTGGGTCTTCTTGTCTTTAGACCTCTTGAATGGCCCAACCATATCAAGCCCCCAGGTTGCAAATGGCCAAGTGATTGGTATTATCCACAATTCCTGAGCCGGCACATGAGCTTGCCCCGCAAATTACTGACACCCATCACACTTGCTAACGATGTCCTCTGCATCGGCATGAGCTGTCAACCAGAAAAACCCGTGACGAAAAGCCTTAGCCACTAAAGAACGTGACCCGGCATGATGAGCACAATCACCCACTTGAATTTCTTGTACAATTTCACATCCTTCTTCAGGAGAAACACAATGTTGGAAAACGCCGGTCACACTACATTTGTGTAACTCGCAATTGACAATAGTCATGGACTTGGACCGCCTTGTGATCTGTCGTGCCATATTTTAACCGTCCGGTAACTCGCCTCAAGTCAGGTAAGCCAGATAAGGCATCGTCTAGTTAGGGATGGCATGAAAAGCTGCCACTAACTGTCCCTCTGGGTCAGGAATAGCAAGATCTTCCTCCGAAGGTACTTTAACAGAAGGATTACGTAGTACATCAAGGAACACATTAGGGGGAACCGGCTTATGCTGTGATCCGAGCCGAGATAGTGCATCAGCTACCTTGTTTTTTTGCCGGTCTATGTGATCCACCCGATAACCTTAAAGTGACCAGCAATATTATCCACTCACTGACGATAAGCCGCCATAAGCGGGTCTTTAGAATCCCACTTTCCTGAAACTTGTTGTGCCACTAAATGCAAGTCACCCAGACATCTAACCCGGCTCAAGTTCATCTCCTTGGCCATTCGGAGTCCATGGAGCAAAGCTTCATACTCAGTTGCATTGTTAGTACAAGGGAACATGAGCCTTAAGACATAACAAAATTTATCACCTCGTGGAGATTCCAAAATAACTCCAGCCCCCGAGCCTTCCAACTGCCTGGACCCATCAAAATGTATAGTCCAATATGTATTGTGAGGCTTCTCCTCGGGTGTTTGTAGCTCTATCCAATAATTTATAAAGTCCACCAAAGCTTGAAACTTGATGGCTATTCTGGGCACATGCTTCAAATGATGCGGTCCAAGTTCAATTGCCCACTTAGCAACCTACCCTTTAGCTTCTACGTTTTCAATTATGTCACCAAGGGGAGCAGGACTGACCACTGTGATTGGATGCCCAAGGAAATAATGCTTGAGTTTGTGGCTGGCCATGAACACCCCAAACACCAGCTTCTGCCAATGAGGGTATCGTTGCTTAGACTGCGTGAGAACTTCACTAACATAATAAGCTGACCACTGGACTGGATAATCCTTACCCACCTCCTTGCACACTATGACAAATGCCAAACTTATGGCTTTATTATTAGCCGTCACGTACAGAAGCAAAGGCTCTTTGTCGATGGGAGCAGCCAAGATAGGCGGCTCAACCAACTGCTTCTTGAGCGCCTCAAATGCCTCATTAGCTGCATCACTCTAGACGAAGTGATCAGTCTTCTTCATGAGCTGATACATGGGAATTGCCTTCTCCCAAGGCGGCTTCTGAACCGGCTTAGGGCTGCAATATGACCCGCCAGCACTACAAAAAAAAGACACTTCCGTGAAATTTTTGGGCCGAATGAAAAAAAATTGTCATGCTTATGACACTTCTATGATGATAATTGTGACAAAACCCGGTATCATCATAGATGTGGTGGGCTCCTACTTCTATGACAAAAAATCATGACAGAAAATGGGCTTTTCGTCCCGGGCGGGCCGGAGATGCAGTTGCATGACATTCTTTGGGTCGTCCGTGATGGAAAAAACCATGGTAGAAATGAGGGCGCAGAAAATATCGGGGAGTTCCCGGTTACGGTGGGTGGTCGGGGGCCGAGCGATGCGCGTTTCTCTCCTACACGTACGCGCATGTGTGTGAGGCGTTGCGCTCTAACTGAACCCGAGTGAGGCACTGGGCTCTAACTGAACCCGAGCGATTACACTAGCTACATTACTGAACCTGAGTGATCGATCTCTTGCTGTTAACTAAACCCGAGTGATTCCTTTGCTACTGCTGCTAACTGAAGCCGATCGATGCTGCCTCTTGATGAATAGTGAGCATTGTTGGGGGTTTGGATGAACAGTTCCCGGTGGGGGGTTGGATGAACAGGACCCCGTGGTAGTAGAGGCTGTTGCCGCTGGATGAACAGCACCCTGATCGATCGAGCTGGTTGGGGGTGGATGAACAGGACCCCATGGAGGGCTGGATGAACAGGACCCCGTGGAGGGCTGGTTGAATAGTACCCAGTGGAGGGCTGGATGAACAGGACTCCATGGAGAGGGCTAGTTGAACAGTAGCCGGTGGAAGAGCGGTGGAGGCTGGATGAACAGGAGCCCATGGATGAATAGTCACAGGTGGAGGCTGGAGGAGGTCGACGGTGGATGAACAGTAGCCCGTGGAGGCTGGAGGAGGTCGACGGTGGAGATGAACAGTATCACGTGGAGTCCCATCTTGCGGTACGCCACACCCCTCCCGATGAATAGGACCCCTGTTTCGGCCGTAGCGCTCCAACACAAGCCTGTTTCCTCCTTTTTGCGGTACGCCACACCCCTCCCGATCAACAGGACCCCGTTCCGACCATAGGAGGTCCAAGAGAAGTCCGTTTCCTCCATTTTGCGGTACGCCAGACCCCTCCCGATGACAGGATCCCGTTTCGACCGTGGCCGGTCGAACACAAGGCTGTTTCCTCTGTTCTACGGTACGACAGGGCTCGTTTCGATCGGCTGTTCTGTCCAAGCCGGTTGGTTCCCGATGAACACGACGACGACTTATTTTCTCCGTTCCGACCCAGCCATGTACATGAGCCCTGGCCGTACGTATGCGCGAGTAGGCGTTCGATACCCTGTCCGTATGTACGTACGTGGCCGTATTTACTTTCTTGCACCCTGGCCGATGTACGTACGTGTACACGATATTAACGGGACTGCGTGACATGCTACGTGCGTGCCTCTACTACGACACATGCCCTTCCTTACACGGCCACGGTTCATCGCTGCAGCCTACAGACAGACAGATTGTATGTACGTACACATTCACGACAAGAATGACAACGCTACGTACGCTTTGACCAGATGGGTCCCGACTATCAGGCACTTCCTTGCGTGCGAAGATGTAACTGGTGGGTCCCAGCAGTCAGGGGGCGAATCATTTTTTTTGCCCGTAATATGGACGCAATGCCTTGCGTGCGAAGATGTAGTTGGTGGGTCCCATCAGTCAGGGGGAAACATTTTTTTCGAGAAATACGGTGGCCCATCCGGTGGGTCCCTGCTGTCAAGTGGAGGAATCATTATTTTCTGCGTAATAAGGAGGCACTTCCTTCCTACGACCGTGGACCCAGCTGTCAGCCTCTCCACGTACAGTACTCTTCCGATGGAAGTCGTTCCTTGACCACGTTGACCATGCCGGGCCAAGAGCACCAGGGCGGTGGACGACGGCGAGGCCTAGGAAGGGGACGACGCGGAGCTGGGAAGACGCGGCAGTGGATGCCCATGCGGAGAGGAGTACGAGGGTTCACTGGTTCGGCTGCGGTGTGAGGTTGCCGTCGCCGCAGAATAACAGGGGGTGTGGGTGAGTAGAGGGATGGCCTGGCCAGCGGTGGGAGTAGTAGGGGGCGGTGAGGCCTCCGTGGCATCACAGCCGGCCACAGGAGGCAGGAGCACGCGACACGACCGGCGCTGCTTTGGGCGGCTGGAGCAAGAAGACCAGAGGTTGAAGAAGCACTACGGCCGTTGGATGGACATCCTATGGTCACTGGAGCTAGAATCGTTCATATTGACTAAGTTGACAAAGCCCTCCGTCCCCGTCAACTTAGTAGGCCCACAAGTCAGCCTCCCACTATGGTGGGTCCCAGCTAGTAGGGGGTATTCATTTTTTGTGTGTAATAAGGAGGCACTTCCTTGCATGTGAAGATATAGCTGGTGGGTCCGACCTGTTAGCGGGGGGAACGTTTTTTTCGCGAAATACAGAGGCCCTTCCTGTGGGTCATAGCTGTCAGGTGGAGGAATCATTATTTTGCGTGTAATAAGGAGGCATTTCCTTGCGTCCGCGGCCGTGGACCCAGCTGTCAGCCTCTCCACGCACAGTCTACTTCCGATGGATGTCGTTCGTTGACCATGTTGACCACTCCGCGTCGAGCGCATCCAAGGTGGTGGACGATGCGCGAGGCCTCGGACAGCAACGAGCCGGAGATGGGAAGACGCGGGAGTGGAGTCATAGACAGAGAGGTGTACGAGGGTTAACTGGTTCTGGTGTTGTGTGGTTCGGCAGTCAGTGGAGAAGAACAGGAGGTGTGGAGGGGTGGAGGGATGGCCTGGCCGACGGTGGGGTAGCACTACACAGCGAAGCATGCTAAGCAGAGCTGCTAGCAGTAGGAGGCGGGAGCAGGTGGTCCCGGTGGCGCTGGAGGAAGAAGACGAGAGATTGAAGATGGATGCCGGTCATTGGATGTAAATCCAACGGCTAACGATGTCAGAATCATTTGTCGACTAAGTTGACAACGACTTACGTTGGCTTCAACCTATTGGCCCACATTTCAGCCTCCAAAAATATGGCACGTATTCAAACCACTTTTCAGAATTTACAGTCAATTTGATCTCCTTTTTTTAGAATTACAGTCCATTTGTTGGGCTGGGTGAACAAATAATGTAGCGTCCATGCGGCCCATTTATTTTTTTCCTAAAAAATTACAAGCCATTTGCACTTTCTCGAAATACATGATTTTGCTGGGCTGATTCTAATTGTAATGTTGGGTTGGGCGCAGCAATGTTATCAAAAAATAAACAGGGGCTAAGCATTTTGTTATAAATATATTTAAATAATAAGTGATTTATTATTGCATTGGTCCTTAAATCTTACCAAGCTTTTGTACACAATCACCAGGATGTTCGTTGCAAAAAAATCTAGGATTTTATTGTTAAGAAATTATTTTTATAAGTTAATAAGATGTGGGATATTCCCCCCCCCCCCATGTAAGTATCTGTTAAATATATGATGACAATAACAATAATATATAATAACATGTAAAATAATTTAAATATATATAATATAGTTAGAAGGGAAACATAAGTTGGACCAGGCGTTCCTATTCTTATATAGAAAAATAGAACAGACCTCTACGTTTTCTTCAAAAAAATACATAAATTGGGCTGTCGATGTTTCAGGAAAAATAAAACCTCAGATGGGAAGTCCATAGGCCGGTCGATACATGACGGCGCTCAAGAAAATACAAACCAGCATGTCGTGGGTTGCGCATGTTAAAAAAGAAGGCCTAGACGGGCAGCCCACAACCCAGCTGATACTTGCTGCCCCAGTGATAATAAATGATACCTGCCAGCTCCCCGGCTTCATTGTGAATTTATCTCCTTTAGTAACTACGTTGAAGCACCTAAAAAATGTAACTATGTTGACAAACGCGTGGGCCCCAACGTCAGTATAGCATTAGGAGGAAGTATTTTTTTCAATGAGGCACTTGCTTGCGTACGGCCTTATACCTGGTGGGTCCAGACTGTCAGCCTCTCCACGTACAGTCCTCTCCAGATTCCTCTCGTTTGTTGAGCATGTTCACAACGGCAAACAGTGGCGCCACGGCGAGCACAGAAAGGCGCAGGAGGAGATCGGAACACCTGATGCAGTGCCTTATTTGTAATGAAAGTACTGAACAAGCCCAGTGGCCAAGTGACACTACCCGACAGTTGTTCCGCCCGGGTTCGATTCCACCTGATGGTGGGAAAATATCTCCAATTTTTTTGCCTCTGCCATTATTGACATGTGCCCCCCCCCCCCCCCCCCCCCCCCCCCCCCCCCCCCCCCCCCCCCCCCCCCCCCCCCCCCCCCCCCCCCCCCCCCCCCCCCCCCCCCCCCCCCCCCCCCCCCCCCCCCCCCCCCCCCCCCCCCCCCCCCCCCCCCCCCCCCCCCCCCCCCCCCCCCCCCCCCCCCCCCCCCCCCCCCCCCCCCCCCCCCCCCCCCCCCCCCCCCCCCCCCCCCCCCCCCCCCCCCCCCCCCCCCCCCCCCCCCCCCCCCCCCCCCCCCCCCCCCCCCCCCCCCCCCCCCCCCCCCCCCCCCCCCCCCCCCCCCCCCCCCCCCCCCCCCCCCCCCCCCCCCCCCCCCCCCCCCCCCCCCCCCCCCCCCCCCCCCCCCCCCCCCCCCCCCCCCCCCCCCCCCCCCCCCCCCCCCCCCCCCCCCCCCCCCCCCCCCCCCCCCCCCCCCCCCCCCCCCCCCCCCCCCCCCCCCCCCCCCCCCCCCCCCCCCCCCCCCCCCCCCCCCCCCCCCCCCCCCCCCCCCCCCCCCCCCCCCCCCCCCCCCCCCCCCCCCCCCCCCCCCCCCCCCCCCCCCCCCCCCCCCCCCCCCCCCCCCCCCCCCCCCCCCCCCCCCCCCCCCCCCCCCCCCCCCCCCCCCCCCCCCCCCCCCCCCCCCCCCCCCCCCCCCCCCCCCCCCCCCCCCCCCCCCCCCCCCCCCCCCCCCCCCCCCCCCCCCCCCCCCCCCCCCCCCCCCCCCCCCCCCCCCCCCCCCCCCCCCCCCCCCCCCCCCCCCCCCCCCCCCCCCCCCCCCCCCCCCCCCCCCCCCCCCCCCCCCCCCCCCCCCCCCCCCCCCCCCCCCCCCCCCCCCCCCCCCCCCCCCCCCCCCCCCCCTGCAGTTTCTTATCTGAAACTGAAACTTGCAGTTTCTTCTCTGAGAATCACATGGTCTGCACTTTTATACTCCTATGAAACTACATTTTTTAAGTGCTAAAAATAGATCTCTAGAATTCATAAAATACTTCGTAGGCTCAATACTGCAAATCTGAAATTCAAGAGACATTCATATCTGAAATTACTCTCAAAATACACAACACAAAACACAATTCACAACCTGCAAATACTGACAACCCTAAGCTCCTCCTGACAGCTCACAACCTGCCCGACTATTGGGCTGGGGGGCAGTCCCCTCCTATTCCTCGGCGGCAGACAGCCGCCCCGTGAAACGATGTGAATGGCGAGGGAGAGGATGGCGGGGAAGCATCATCGGGCCAACTGCTTTTCTCCTCTTGCAGTTGGGTTCGGTTGACGAAGACTCCATCAGCTCGCTCTGGCATGACACCCTCACAAACGGCACCCTGTAGATGCTCGATCCTTCAATCTCTGGTGGATGCTCCATCTGGGATCGATACTCCGACCACCGCTCCCTCATGATCAGATTCGGTGAATCTGTTTGCTCCATGGCTGAGAGGAGCAGCTCTATGTACTCCCGCGTGACTCCCTTCGGGAGTATCGCCGCCTTTTCGCTCTGTTGCATATATTTGGCCATGGATGTCACCGTCGCCGCTAGTTGGTCCTTGTTGTCAAACCAAGACTGTATCTCCAACATCCTAGCTAGCTTCACAGGGTCGCCATCTGCAATCCTCATGTATCGGTTGTACTCCTCCATCGATCTACTTCTCCGCAGCACCTTCACTCGCCGGCGGTGGTTTTTGAATGGAAGAGGGGAGGAGCAGCACTGGTTTTGCATTAGAACGGGAGAGGAGCAATGCTGGTTTTGGATTGGAACAGGAGAGGAGGGGCGGTGGTTTTGAAATGGAAGAGGAGAGGAGCGGCGCTGGATTTAGATTAGAACAGGAGAAGAGCGGTGGCGGTTTAAGAGGAGAGGAGTGGCGCTGGTCTTGGAAGTATTTTTTTGTTTTGCGTATTTTGGGTCAAAGTTTGACCACGTACTGTATTTGACAAGCAAAATGTGAATGCATATCACAAAAAATTGTATCGTTTGGTTCGTATCTGAATGTACTTTCAAATTTTATTATTTTTGCAACGTATAACATATATTTTATTTGTGAAAATCATGGTCAAT
>JAAAWM010011511.1:0-20000 GCA_036873465.1 Thinopyrum obtusiflorum
TCTTGCGCACTTGGTCGCCATGTTGAACAGCTCCAGAGCCGTGCGAAGCTCCTCGTGGATGGCGAGCTCCTCCTTCATCTTGACGTCGCGGACGCCATCGGAAAACACTGAAATGATGGCCTCGTTCGTCACCTTGGGGATCTTGAGGCGAACACTGTTGAAGCACTGGATGTACTTCTGCAAGGTCTCCCCTGGCTGCTGCTTGATGCGGCGCAGGTCACCCGCAGCCGGAGGGCAGTTGCGCGTGCCCTGGAAGTTGGCGACAAAGTGGTCGCGCATCTCACCCCAGGAAGAGATTGACCCTGGGCAAGTTTAGGAGCCACGAGCGAGCACCATCCTTGAGAGCCATGGGGAACCAATTCACCATGCCTTTCTCATCGCCGTTGGCCGCCTCGATGCTCAGCTCGTAGAGCTGCAAGAAGTCCGCAGGGTTGGGGGTGCCGTCGTAGCGAGGAGGTAGGTCTGACTTTAGCTTGCCTGGCCAAACGACACTACGTAGCTTCGGAGTGAAGGCGTGGCAGCCTGCTATGGCCACCGGGGCCCTTTGCAGAGGCAGAGCCTGCCCTTCATGTCAGCACACCGCCACCACAGGTGGCACACGGTCATGTCGTGGTGGCGCTGGGAGCGCAGGGGCATTTTCTTGCGGCTGGGGAACTTCTTGGCAGCTTCCTTCTTCTCGCGCGGGCGCCCGGCACGGTGGGTCGGGCCGAGGGGCCGCTCGCCTTGGCGCCAGGGCGGCATCTTGGTGCGGAGGTGGCGGAGGCGCTCCGTGGGCTATGTCACCCGCGGCTGGAGGAGGGTGAGGTAGCGAGAGAGACGGGACAGGTGAGCCCCCAGCGGCACGGACGAGCTCGGCGATGCGGTCCAGCCAGTCCTCGTAGAGGTCATCGACCGGGCGGTAGGGAAGGAGCTCGTGTGCCAGGAGCAGCGCCGCCTGTGCGTCCGTGGGCGCACGGCGAGCGTGGCACGATGAACCGGCAGGAGTCAGCGATGGAGTAGCGGTGCGGTCGTCCCGCCGCACTGAGGGGTGCAGCGAAGATGCTTGCTGCTCGTTTCCCGCCGGGCCGGTGGCGGTGTTGGCGGCGGGTGATGGAAAACGACAGGGAGGCCCGCCGATGAGGGCTGTCTGAGCGACACGGGCGGCCAGGGCGGCCCGGCGCTCGGCGTGAGCTCGGCGCGCATCTGGCATGGACGTGGTGGAGCGGTGGAGCACGGATCGATGAAGGGAAAGCTTCAGCGCACCCCTACCTGGCGCGCCAAATGTCAGATTTCGGGTTCCGGCAAAACCCTCAAGTTTCGAACACTGGGGTGCGCACGATGATCTCTCCCTTCCCTAGCTTGCTCACTCACCATGATCTCAAAGCTCAGCACGTAGAACTTGAAGAATAGGGGACACAAGAGTTTATACTGGTTCAGGCCACCGATGTGGTGTTATACCCTACTCCAGTGTGGTGTGTTGGATTGCCTTGTCGGCTGGGGATGAACAAGTACAAGAGAAGAACAGCCTCCTGAGGAGAGGTGTTCTTGAGCTCGATGAGCTTGTGTGGTAGAGGATGATCTGAATGATCACAATTTTGACGTGGCACGTGCCTCAGAAACCGAAAAGTCCCGACACTGAGTGAGGTGTACTTGTATGTATAGTATATATGCTAGTCCCCTCCCACCTCTTCGACGCGTACTATATACCACCATAACACAAACAAAAAAGATTCTACCTTGCTGGTCAAATTAACCTTACCGTCGGCTGTTCGTCAAAGTGATGGACGACGACCTCGCGGGCCCACAGAAAGCGTCTCACGCGAGTATCGAGTGTCATGTAGGACAACCATCGACTGCATGTGGCCAAAACATGTATGTATGAAAGGGTTGTGTAATGTTTTAAATAACGAATTCAAGACTCTGATGTGGCACTAGCCTGTCTACCAAAACGGCCAACCCACACGGTGGCTCACAACTCGTAGTATACTGCGAGCCACCCGCCACCCCCAGACGCAGACACCCACACACACACCGCGAATCGACCGCAACCACGATGCATGTTAAATTAATTATCCCACGGTGAACATATGTTACCAAAGGAGGGACGTTTTAATTTTGAAAAAATCACAGAGATCATTAAGACATTTTAGTACATTAATTGATTGATTTTCAACGGGTATAATGTGCAAAAATCAAATTTGAGCTACATGCACACGTGACAGTGCACCTAAACGGATTGCAAAAACACATGTGTCTCACTGGGTGCATGTTTACTCCCCGTGCAACAAATTTCAAACATTGAGAATCTTGATTTTTAAATTCTAGTACGTCCAAAACTTATTTGAAGTTCATGAAACTTATCGTGTTGTCATATGGCCACCAATACAAAGTGGCATTGTACTTGTTTTTCTCAAATTTGAGACCAGTTTTGATGTAATCTTTATCTAATTACAAACGGGCGATTATTAATAATTGGGAACCAATATCCCAAACAGATTATTTATTCGAACCGTGAGCGTTAGACCAACAATGGATACGTGCCATGCTTCGGTTAAGCAATAAAGCGGCAGCATTAATCATCCAAATTGAAAAACAATATACGTGTTGCCGCATGACCCGTGTGCCGTGCGAGCAGGCGTGACATGACGGGACGCAAGCGAGCAGTCCGCCGCGCAGGAAGACCGGGAGGCGTGCGTGTAGGTGTGTGAATTGACGGAGGCGTGCTCGCTGCGCAGTGTCATCGGGAGGTGTGCGAGTAGCTGTGTGAAACTTTGGTAGGCATGTCAGCAGTCCGGTGTGCAGGCTCACCGGGAGGCGAGCCATCGGTTTGACCGCCGACTGCCTCTCTCCCACAACTCCCACTACTCCATACTAATGGTGCACCCGAGCGGCCGCAACCCCCATCCTCGCCACACACACAATACTCTCTCTCCGCTTGCATCCTTGACGCCGCTCTCAGTCCTCAAAGCCGTCAGTGTATGAGGATGCCGGCGAAGCGCCCCATCGGAGGGAGTGGCATCACCAGGGCTGCTAAAGCACCGGAGCACGGCATGGAGATGGAGACAGAGGTTACCATCACCGTCGGCGAGTTATCGCTGCACCCTGACGTCGTCGATGGAATTGAGCTTCCACAGCCAGAGGCGGAGTTCCACACCGACTCTGGTGACGACCCCGGCGACGACTCTGACGACCACTCCGGCAACAACTCCGACGACGACGGACAGCTGGTTAGTCATCTATACCCATTTATGTGTCAAATAGATCATAGGGTTTCTCTGGTTACTCCTACCTCCCCCTTTTTGGAATAGAAATCCTATGGTTATGTTCTCCCAATCCATAAAATCTGAGTAAGTTTCGTTAGATCCGTGTAGTGTATTGATTGTATGAATGGTACAAGTGATAAGTGATTAGTTGTTTCATCTGTGCAAATGATTTCTGCTAGTAATCCGACTAGGGTTAGTGTTCGTGCTAATAATTCCTAGCCAGGACTTGACAATTGAGTTTGAATGACCTACATATGTTTGTGCCATTATTTTCTTCAAGATTGGTCTGTACATACACGACTGTGCTTAAAAATCGAACCATAATCTCTGGATATGTATAAATAAATAGCCATAAATTCCTAATCCTACTTCACAACATGTAATCATTGATTTGATGCCAAATTTGTTTTACTATTTGTATAGGTGTTGTCTGACGATTTGGACAACGAGGATGAAGATGGCCAGAGGAGGTACAAGAGGCAAATCCTGAGGGAGCTTTAAGCGGGAAAGCATAACAGGCATATTAGGACCTGGAATGGCGGCTATCGATGCCCATTTTGCAACCACAAGTTTCATGACGCGTATCTAAGTGTTCTGGCGCATGCAAGAGGATGGGCCGTTGGCTCTTTAAGCAGAAGTATTCTCGCAGGGTGGCGCACGGCGCGTACGCCGAGTACCTGGAGAAGCTTCAGGATCGTGCCGGCATGTGAGATGAGATGTGGGATCGAACTATGTATGCTTGAGTATGCTTAATGACGGTTGAACTATGTACTTATGGTTGAACTATGCTTGTGTACGTGTACGCTTATTATCTATGTCTGAGTATTTTTAATCTATGTTTACTTATGTTTAACCGTGGGACATGGATGCAATCAGTTCGGTTGATGGAATCTACCTCCGTCTTCGTTTATTGGTCCCCTTTGTAATTTGTGTTAAATTTTGACCAAAGGTTTAACTGACAAATGTTAGTGCAGTTCAGCAAAAATTATAGCGTTGGATGGGTATTTCAGCATAGTGTTCAATGATATAATTTTCGGTGACATGCATAAAAAATTTCTTAGTTAAATATTTGGTCAAAATTTGGTAAAAATTACAAAGGGGGCCAATAAACCAGGACGGAGATAGTACGTCAATCACGCACGGTTCCCAAAATTGGAACCGTGTGCAATGACTTTCATTTTGCCTGTTGCGTCAATGACACACTGTTGGCTCTAGCAAACCGTCGCCTCCAAAATTCTTTGTGGGACAGAAAACACTCACCACCCAATTCAAAAAAGAAAAAAGAAAACCCTCACCATCCCCACGTCACAAAAACCCTCACCTTGCCCGCCACCCCCTCCGGTCCCCATTCACACTTGCACAAGCTCCTCCGTGTCTATGCATGGCAACACCTATCGTGGCGGTAAACACTTAGCTCGACGCCTGCCGCCACCGCCAGGTTGCCGGCAAAGCCCACCGCATTTCGCCACTTCCGCTTGCCGCCGCCAATCGCCATCGACTTTCTCGACGCTGCTCGCAGTCGACCCAGCTCTGCTCGGTTGGGGAATCTTCCGTACTGAGGGTTCTTTCTCATGGACAAGAAGGTAACTAATTTAATGAGATATTATCACATCTCTTATCCCGGTTCATCTGCCTCCTTTAATCACCCGGCCGAAATCGCCGTGAATTCATTTTTATTCGAGCTGATTTGAGGGTTTTCTTCCATTCATAGAGTGTACAGTGCGTGGACACATCAGGACCTTGCGGCCTCCGCCAGACATTCCATCTCACCGTACCATATGACTTGAGGATGTGCGCGGTATGTTCAATCTCACCCTAAATCCGCTGGCATGGCCTACTTTCATGAACATATTCTAAATATTACTATATTTGGATAAAAGGTGCCACATGCCGGCCCATATTAGGCAAATTAATGATGTATTGTTCTTTCGATTACTCTCATATTTCCATGACATCATGTTTACCCTATCTGTTTAATTATAGATTTTTGTCCTTTGATTTCGACTGTTGTACAGTTCTTTCAATTTGGCCCATATTTGCATGTTACCATATTTTCTTTAACAATCCTACCATTTTCTGCAGCACATCCCTTGCTATGCAACAGAATCTGTAGTGCACAATCTTTCCCTTTACATTAATCAAGACTGCAGGGATGTCATACTGCACACAAACCATGGATTTGCAATCCTTGCTACTGTAAGACTTGATGAACGTTGTGACTCCTATTTTGGCACTGGTTTTGGAGAGAAATTTCTAAGTTTTATGAACTGAAACCTGGCCCTATAATTGCACTGCACATAAAAGGGCTTGGTCATGAGATATATGGTAACTTCCCCGACGATATCATCCATCCAGACTTTGTTCGAAGTAAGTTTTCTTTTCAACTATCTGCATGTTGACTTACCCAGCAATATCAAATGAATTGTGTAGTATTTAAGCAACCAACTGTTATTCCCTTTTCTTACTATATTCCTACCTAATAACTTCTAGTTACCAATACACTTTTCTATTGCCCTGTTTTAACTAAATATTCCCTGTACTCCCATTTATATCAGAAAGCACCGCTGACAGGGAGACTCTAGAGGTGGAGAACGGGGCTGCCAACAAGCGGAGGCGGGGCGAGCTAGAACCGCAAGCGACTCCAGCAGGCCTAGACTTCATTAGCAGCCTCCCCGATGATATGTTCACAGGCATCATCTCCCTCCTCCCAATCAAATATGGGGCACGGACAACCGTCCTTTCCCGGCGGTGGCGCCCCCTATGGAACTCCAGCCCTCTCGACCTAATCAACACCCACGAGCTCTGCCATGGCTGCCGCAAGAGCTTGGATGCATTCTCCAAGATCCTCGGCAGTCACCTTGGCCCAACCAGACGCCTTAGAATGGGCAAGTTCCCTTCCAACGGCAAGGACCGAGCCAAGCTTGACGACTAGTTCTGATCCCCCACCCTAGATCAGCTCGAGGAGCTCACTTTTCATGATGGGCATATGCGGCCGCTGCCAACGTCCGCACTCCGCCTCGTGCCCATGCTGCGCATCGCCAAGTTTAGGAACTGCCATCCCCCCCGCCTTATTGACGCGCCCGCTCTTATTCTACCATGACTGAAGCACCTCGAGCTCATCGCCGTCTGCCTCTCAAATGGTGACATGGAGCGCCTGCTCCGTGGCTGTACTGCACTCGAGTACCTTCGTCTTCAGGCGGTCAAATGGGTTGAGTACCTTCCACATCACCTCCATGACTCTCCAGACTATTTATGTGTGTAGCTGGTGCGGCAGGAAGACATCACAAGATGTGTACCACGGTATGGTCATTGAGGACACACCTGCACTTGAGAGATTACTTGTAGTTGATCAAGAAGGTCCAACAAGAATCTTTGTCATTTCTGCGCCGAAATTGACAGTGGTGGGCTACTCGTCTAACAAATACTCTAAACTTGTTATTGGATCCACACCCGCTCAGGTACAACAGCCGTCTTCTACCTCTCCTTCTACAAATTAACATTATTTCTAATTTTGAAGATGTTTGTTCGTCTGTCATTCAGAAAATGATTTCGACAAGCTTGACCTTGAAACTGCGCACAGTGAAAGGTCTTGGCACTAGAATCTATCAGCCCTAACCTGGAGCAAGTTGTCTGTTTCCTGAGATGCTTTCCATGCCTGGAGAAGCTATTTATCGAGGTGATGTTCCTTTCCTATTAAAATTTAACCATAAGGGAGTTCAATTTGTGATACCTTTTTACAAGTTTACAATGACAATGTACTACGATTTCTGAATGATTCTTTTGGAGGATTTCAGTACGTACATGCCCCCCCATATTGGTTGCATTTATCCTTTGGATTCATCTGTACTAGTTTTCTTAGGGAACTTTTCATCCACTCCAACCTCTTGTGAAGAAGGCTACATTTTTTTAGAATGTAATTAAATGCCCATGTTAATCATGTGAGATCGTAGATAGCATGTTAGTGCATTTTCAAATCCTGCAAACCAAATAGGCCTGTAGTAATGTTCAAAACTGCATGTAGGCACTAACACGTTTTCTTCTTTTGCAGATAAGATTAGGCCCAGTGGTGGATAATGTGATACAATATAACAATCACGTCGAATGCCTAGATCTGCATCTCTCAAAAATTACTTTGAAATCCTACCGAGGGACCTTACCGGAGATTATATTCGCCAGGTTCTTTGTTCTCAGAGCAAGGGTGCTGAAGGAAATGAGGTTTACCCTACATTTATTTCACAAAAAATTAATGGTTTGTTTATCAGCGCCGCCGCCTGCGGCAGGGTGGAATAGGCTCCAAAAATGCTGAATTTCATTCTGGAACTTCAGATGACAGAGTAATCAGAAGTCATCGTGTCAACCCCATACATGACTTCTCAGTGGCTGACCCCTTTGCAAAAATTGTGAGGTTTCGAAACAAGACTTAGAAGTGGTAATATTAGTTTGAACCTCTCTCATATCCATGTTCAGCGGATCAGCATGAGCATTTGCAGCTGATGAGCTGAATTTCATTTCTAATATCAGTTTGAACCTTGTAATCTTTGAATTTGAGCCATATAACTCTGGAATTTGAACCTTGTAATATTTCGAGCTTTTGTGGTACAATCGTTGAAATGGCATCGTATGAGACTCGTATATTGCTAGCACTATTTTGACCTTAATATGCAATGGACTTAGAATTTATTAACCATTCTTGAATCTGTTTATCTTGTAGATCTCACAGCACACGATCTATATAGCTAACTCGACTGCGATCCTCAACATTATTGCACACAGTTGGTTTCTTCCATCATGTGCACTGTAGAGCGCAAAATTAATTATCGCACTCGAGTGTCCGTCATCACCCTTCTGTGTAACTTTGTCCTCATCACCCAGGGGTAAACTTATGACCGAAGTCATTCCACACACTTCATTCCTACAAAGCTTTTTGCCAATAAATGCCCATGATTTGTCCCACTTCTAGCCAACGCGTGGCCAAACTAGCCAGCCGGGAAGCCTGCACGGTAAACAGTGCGGTAGCACGGGAACAGGGTCACCGATGATAAATTTGGCGCCTCTTCGAGCCCACGCATGCCGTGCGGTGTTGTCTGGAATCCTCCGCTATGAACGTCGTGACAAGACGTGACGATTATAGGCCGGCCCGCCCCCATTTATTACAGCGGCCATTCAACCCTTGTGTCTCTTCAACCTTTCGATCATGCCCCACCATTGCAAGAAGCACACCCACCACGAGAAATTCTTAGAGGGTATCCTATGCGGCTCTGGCGCTCCGAGCGGCTACCGATGACGAGCATCAGTTCACCATGCTTGTCATGGTGGACACCCACAGAAGGTTCATGGACCTCTCGGTGGTGTACACCAATGACCCGGTCTGGGTGGAGCACTCGATCCACATCATCGAGTTGTTGCTTGCCAAGGAGAAGTACAAGGTGGT
The DNA here is from genome assembly GCA_036873465.1 of Thinopyrum obtusiflorum. Classification (NCBI taxonomy): domain Eukaryota; kingdom Viridiplantae; phylum Streptophyta; class Magnoliopsida; order Poales; family Poaceae; genus Thinopyrum; species Thinopyrum obtusiflorum. The sequence goes on from JAAAWM010011511.1 coordinate 8,674, forward strand.
CGGTTCAACCTCGAGTACACTCGCGCTCGTGTCGGGTCTCGTCCCAAGGTCACCGTCGCCCAGATGTGCGTGCGCCACCATGTCCTCGTCTACCACTACTGCATGGCGACAAAGCCTTGCGAGCGTTTCACTAGGTTTGTCAACAGCCCCCACTACATGTTCGCTATGGTGGGCATCACCAATGATGTAAAAGCGCTCGAGAATTCGGGCATCGTCTGCTAGAATCTTGTCGACATACAGGGCCAATACAAGATCTGGGGTAGCAAGGAGCATGAGAAGGACTCACTAGTTCACCTCGCCGAGTGTCAGGACCCCGATCCTAAGTCACACCGATCTAGCATGTAACACATCATATCACTTTGCGGCCTCACGCACGGTATTCCCACGGGTGCCACCTTACCTGGCCCGGGACCGTTTGCGCCTTTTGGCTCACGTATATGATAGTGTCGCTAGCATCCATATGACAGAGAACCCAGGCTGACATGACTAGTCGTAAACCCAAAGTGGCACTAACATACAGGGACAGGCATACATGACCCAGCAACGAACGTGTCGGTCATCAGCGAGTGAATCCGGGCTGTAGCAGCTGGGCTAACAGGACTCCGGAGAATCCGGGCTGTAGCAGGCTAACAGGACTCCGGTAGACACCGCGTGACATTTCCCCGAAGGGACAGATATAGGAACGAAGAAGGACACATGCCGGCCAGCCTAAGTGTTCCGAAGCAGTAGTAAGCTACCATGGCTCAGTGGAAGCACTAGGAGACATTTCCCCATAAGAGATGCTACCAAGAATAAACAACTAGGTTGTCGGATCCCACACATATCAAGCATTTCAATAACATACACACAATATGCTCGATATGTCCAAATACAACATGGCATCACAACATAACTCTATGACTCAAAGTATTTATTCATTAGGCTCCGAGGAGCCAAGTATTACAAACATGGGTCTCATGACCCAACATACAGAGCATACAAGCAATAAGCACATGCGGAAGCTTAACTTGTCTGAGTACAGACAACTACAAATGAAATAGGCCGAGAAGCCTGACTATCTACAAGACCCTACCGAGGGCACAAGATCGTAGCTGAGGTAACAAGCTAAACGTCGAAGTCCATGCGGAACTACTAGCGAGACTGAAGTCTCTCTGCAAAAACATAAATTAAGCAAACGTGAGTACAAATGTACCCAGCAATACTTACATCAGAACTATCTACATATGCATTAGTATCAACAAAGGGGGTGGTGGAGTTTAACAGCAGCAAGCCAGCTTTGACTCAGTGGCTATCCTGAACTATGACTGCAAATAACTCTTTTGAGGTGGCGCACACGAGTCCACATATTCACCATATCAATACAACACTATGGATCCGCTCCTGTCTCCCTACAAGAAGGCCATCCATAGCACTCACGCTTATCTTGCGCATTTTAGAGTATCCACTTTACTTGTCTATGAACTGTATAGGCAACACAGAGATCCTTTACCGCGGACGCGGCTATTCGAATAGATCATTTATAACCCTGCAGGGGTGTACTTCTTCACACACACTCTCGCCACTTACCGCCATGTACACGTCATGTATCTTGGTAACCTTCAAGCGAAAGCCTGGCGAGGGTGTCGGCCACGACCTAACTAACCACGCAAGTCTCTAGTCCAGGTTTATCGCCTATTCGGGTTCCATCCGCAAGGAGATCCGGCCGGGGTGTCACTCACGGCCCCAAACGATGTGAGCAGGGTTCCCAAGCCCACCAAACGGGCAATGCTTGGTACACCGTGCCACTGCACCTAGTCTGTCCCAAGCCCACCTGTACCGGGTGCCACTTGGTAGACTACTAGCACTACCTACAAACACCAGAAACTAGTTGCAACTCCTGGACAGAGATCAGGTTGATTACTACGTCGAGAGAGCTTGGAGTGCCCGGAGCCCAATGTGTGGTAGTAGCTGTTCATGCATCACAAACACAGAACTCGGTTCCTGAGGATGGTTTCAATGAGACAACCCACCATGTACTCCTACATGGCCTCTCACCGCTACCTTTACCAAATCATGTTCGCACACTTAGCTCTCAACAGTAGGACATGTTCACCACATTCCAATTCATCCCCGATGAATCAGACCTGACTCAACTCTAAGTAGTAGCAGGCATGACAACAAGCATGAATGAGTAGGCACATCAGGGCTCAAACAACTCCTACTCATGCTAGTGGGTTTCATCTATTTACTGTGGCCATGACAGGTCATGCAGAGGAAAGGGGTTCAACTACCACAGCAGGTAACAGTTGAAGCGTTGTTGTCCTAATGCAGTAAAAGAGAGTAGAAGCGAGAGAGTAGGATTGTATCAGAATGAACAATGGGGTTTTGCTTGCCTGGCACTTCTGAAGATGGTATAGCTCTTCATCAGTGTCATAGAACTCATCGTCGGAACCACGTCCACTGAGAGGGGACAAACACCGGCAAAAAAGAGGGAAAACAATCAATGCAATGCCACAATATGATGCATGATCATGACATGGCAATATGTTGTGATTTGAGCTAATGCAGCTAGCAACGATTTAAATGGAGTTGGTTTGAACACAAGATTCAAATTCAAACTCCACATAAGGCATTTCAAATGCCATTAATTCAAATTGTCTTATACAGCAACTTTAAGTTGGCCAAACATGCATGAAATTGGTACAGATGGATAGATTGAATTTTCTGATCATTTTTCATATATAATTTATTTCATTCTAAGTTATAGTTATTTTTCTATGAATTTTTGAAGTTTTAGCTATTTTCTGGAATTTCCTGGATTATGTTAAATCCAGAAAACCCTTTACTGCATCAGCATGACGTCTGAGTGACGTCAGCAGTCAACAGGGGCCGGTCCAGGTCCAACCTGACACCGGGGCCCACATGTCAGTGAGACAGAGAGTTAACAGGGGTTATTTAACTTAACCCGTGTCTTTAACAGCAGCGGTCCCACATGTCATACACTAGGGGTTAATTAACCGAGTGATTAGCACTTAACCTAATGCTCCACGTCAGCTCTAATCGGCGTTTAGCCGCTGGCGTAAACAGGGCACGGCGAGGTCGCTCGCCCGGCCAACTCCGGCGACGAGAGGTCGCGTGGCCAGGTGCGTTGGAATGCCCACAGCAAGGCGTGTACAATGGTGGTGGTGGCTGGAGCTGAGGCGGGCTATAGCGGCGGTGGCGTCGAGCCAGGCGGTGGCCGGAGCTCGGGCGTCGATGAAGACGGCGCCACAGAGCACGGGAGGAGGAACTAGTGGTGGTGTTCGTCTCCTAGGCGCGTGCGGATCTCGTTGATGGGTTCGGACACGAGCGGTAGCAGCTGTGGCTGCGGCGGCGCCATGGCCGGCGGTGAGGGGTTCTCGGGCAAGGTGGTGGGGCTAGCTAGAGTGCGCAAACAGTAGCAGAAAGAGAAGGGGGAGATGCGGTAGCTCACAGGGAGGTCGGAGAGCGATTCAGCGGGCTCGGGGACGCTTCGGAGACGGCGAATCGATTAGTGAAGTCCGGCGAGCAGATGCGGCGGTGACGAGCTTGAAGGCGATGACCTGGTGCTCTTTGGCTTGATTTAGTCGGCGAGGATAGGACATGGACGTCGGCTGAATGACTGGACGCAGTAGAGAGGCGAGGCTTGCACGGTGGCTGCGGTGGTGCTCGTCGGCGGCCTCGGACACGAGCGAGGAAAGCGGTGGGAGAGAGACAGAGGAGGGGCAGAAGCACGGGGAAAGGTCGAGGGGGGTTCCAGGGGTGTCGTGGCGCTCAGGGCGGTCTCCAGCAGCGAGCAAGCAAGCAGGAGGTGGCCTCGCGCGTGCGGGCGTGCCGCGGGCACGCGCCCTCGCCTACTGGCGCGAGGTGGAAGATGATGAGGGAGCCCCTGCTGGGCTTGGCAGCCAGCTGGCCCAGCTACAGGTAAGGCCCAGGTAGGTTTCTCTCTCTCTCTGGTTTCTATTTTGTTTCTCCTTTTCTATTTTTGCAGTTTGTTTCTGATTTAGTTTTAAAACCAAATCAATTTATAAATCCTGAAAATATTCATGAGCACTTTCTGAATTATTTCAGTGGCCCACAAATAGTACCAACATTATTTGAGCATTTATATTATTTATAGTGTTTAAATGCCCAAAGTCAAATACAATATGATTTAATTCAAAAATCCAGGAATGGCCTAGAAATATGTTCATCATTTTTGGCAGAGGTTTTCACCTTTATCAGAAATCATGAACAATTTCAAAGGGCATTTTGGGTTCATTGAAAATGATTTTATTTGAGCCTATTTGAATTCCTTTGGTGCTAGGGTTTGGTCATTCCCCATTTCAAGTTTAATTGAAACTTAAACATGATGCAACACAAGATGCTAACACTAAGCATTACCAGAACTAGGGATGTGACAACTCACCCCCCCTAAACAAGAATCTCGTCCCGAGATTCAAGACGTGAGGTAAGAAGACGGAGGGGTCACAAAGCTAACACGATCTTCATGATCCAATTGCCCTTCTCAAAGATGTTGATTCATTGCTCCAATTGATCTTGACTTCTTTGCTTTCATGATCTTCATCCAACATGATGACGACAGAGAAAAACTCTACAGGAATCGATCTCCTCAAAGATCGAGCACTCAAGATCAACTCATGGTGTGAGAAATGTCTCTTGAGTTGAGGTATAAAACACACATCAGGAGCAATGGAAGGACGTAGATGACAAGGTTCAATTGAGTAGGCAAAAATTCCATGCTGAAGAGGATGGTGCATGACTTCAGGATAGCGATGAAATAATTGCCATGATTCCATAACGGGGCACCTTAGGGAAGGTGAATCGTGGAATTATTCCCTTGAGTGGCAAAAAGAATTACTTTTGATATCTAGATCATTGAAACTCTCTATACGAGCATAAGGCAAATCCCAATCAATCATTTAAAGGAGATCGAAAGAATGACATACTCGGACTAGAATGGATGATGTGGACTACCTTGTTGAAGACAACGCGATGGATGATTTCTGCTTATCATCGGAATTGGATGGGACCCATGGTAGGGCCACTTTTGAAGATGATCCTGGACAACAATTACCGAGGAGGCAGCCCATGGAAAATTGGCACAATGGCGGTGCAAGCTGGGGACAAAATGCAAATGCTAGGATTGATTCTGGTAACTGGGGAATAGCTCAACAGTCGAGAGTGATTCCACCATTGGATGGTTATAGTATAATCGAAGAAACTAAGAGCACAAGAATCCCCAAGGAGCAACTTCTAGAATAAGTCGCATGAAATCCTCATGGAAGGAATGATCAAATTGCTGACTCAAGAGACTACAATTAGAGATCTCCCGGATAAGTGTGTTAGCCATGACATCCACTTATCGGTTCAGAAGACCAATATTATAATTCCTGGGAATGACCCAACCATCATATCTGCTTAAGATTCAGATCTGGTTGGTGTCAGGATACTTCAGACTCGGCATGTCTGAAAAGAAAGTTTGCAACACAAACCGACGAGATGACGTTGTGAGATTCTTAGGAAATGAACTATGATAGCAAGCTCCAAAACATGAGCTGGTTCTGCTACACACATGTGGACACGCTGTCCCAGACAAGGATGACCACATAGCAGTCTTACAACAAAACACTACCGAGTTCTGGTTAGGAACCATCATTAATGATATCGAAGTCTCCGCGCGGAAGTCTAAAGTGATAACCTTAGAACAGATTCCTTTATCTTGAACAAATCAATCAGTGGCTTGGTGTGCTAGGAATTACATATGGAATGGAGGTGGCCAAACCTACCAAACCATAGAATACTTCACGCATACATGACTGATTTGGGATGATTCCAAAGGGAGCAAAACATTCTCTGTCAGATTCATGACGGAAACTTGCATCAGGTGCACATGAACCTAGAGGAAGTCACTTCTTTCATCCAACATATGCTTCATGCACGGGACATGAGGGTAATGCTTATAAAAGTTTCCAACACTAGCTTGATGTTCAACATGAATCATGGAGGAGACAAAATGCTGTGATGGGCTCAACAGCAACTCATCGAAATTTCCATATCACTGGACTTCCACCATTATGTGAACAATGTGATAGTATTGGTCAGACCAAAAGATGTAATGGTGTATGCTCGAGGAACAACCACGAGTAAGACAACATTATGAATATCATTGGTTCTAACTTGATTTGACGATAGCCCACACTCAAATCAAGGTTTGGACAAGACGATAGATTCAACAACCGATCACGAGGAACTATCGATGAAGATATCATCTCTCTTCAACACACACACACAAGGATATCCCTTAGTGATGAACTAAGTCGGACAAGGTTTCATCTTCCGACTCTCCAAGTTGTTGTTTAGCTTAACCAACTAGCTCAGGGGTATCCAACACAGATTCTTGGAGAAGGGGTGGTTTACAAGAAACCAACTTGATCACGAACTCAACATAACGGTCAGGGGACAACCTGGTAATACTTCCGAGAAGATATTCGGAAAATCACAAACCACCGATATGCTACTAAGCTCGAGAACAATCTTGCTTTTCAGGGCAGGATGATATGATCAAAAGAGTGATGGATTGACACAATCCTATCTCATTGATTGAGGAGTGCACCAGGGAAAATGGACTAGGTCGCACGATAAACCTTAGGATGATGATTCAATAACCAACACACTAAGAATAAGATTATTGTCCATTAACTACCAAGCAATGGAGTTGCTAGGAGTATTGATTTCACACATCACAGTTCACTTGTCGGCATTTCGGTTACAACAACACGGGACCAAAGAATGTATAATGATGGCGAGAAGTATCACTGCGTCAAGAATTCATAAGAGGTTGTACAACTCCCATGATATTCCTGACATAAAGAAGGTAATACTCCAGGGTAGAACAGAACAAAAGCTATATTGGCATTTTGATCTGTGGAATACAATTGCTTTGACCCAATCCAAGAAATGGATAAGGTACTGGAGTTTGTTTCTCCTAGTCATTCCAGAATAGAATGGCTTGACAGACCACAAGAATATGAGGCATCGATAACACGAATGCACAACTACTCTTGACCAACAATTGACAGACGAAGGTCGAATAACAACTAAAGAGGGTCAACTCAAGGGAACATATGATTTTCTAAGTTGTGGGTGCATAGATTAGCATGTCGAACGAGTTCGACATATTTCTTCCGGATAACCCATGCAGAAAGGTAGAACTGGCAGAGTTACAATATAGAATCGAGAACTCATCAAGATCACTCTGGTTGTGATCTTTTGGTTCCATGAGGAACTTCTGCCATAAGCATTTCATGGTATTTGGAAGAAGGAAATACCACGGACCCCGAGGACTATTTCAAAGATTACTAATATCCTAAAGGAACTAGCAAATACTATCAACATGAGGTAAGTAGGGTGAATCTCGGGTCCAAGAACCCAGGAATAGAATGCCTACTAACTAAGTGGCATCTCGGGATGCTTTCGAGAATGACGGCCAGAATCATCACACTGTGAACACAAAACATGGATGGATTACTAGGTGGTTCTCTAAGACACCTAGGGTCATAATAATAACTCTAACATATATACCGAGGCAATCAAGTACCTCAACTCACCGATTAGTGTGGTTGAACTGGCCCAAAGGAACAACGGGAATGGGAAGAAGGGATTTGCAAATGCATCAGACTAATTAGAAACCTGGGATGACTCGGATAACATAACGGCTGTAAATGCTCAAAATTATTTGAGACATCCTGCAAAATGGTGGCATAACCACTCAACATCACAGTATCAAGGTTCTAAGACCAACTGTTAACACACAGAAGTAAGTAACTGAACTGAGGCTTGAATCCATCAATCCTATAAGTCCACTGATTAGTAACACATGATCCTGATAGAAAGATGAGAAGCCTAGTTCTTAATCCCCATAGAAAAGAAGAGGATGACTCAGATCAGAAGGGCATATGGTAAAGGAGTAAAAAAGAGCCTTATGTTCCCTTCCACAATCAATTCCCTTATATAACTAAAGCATTTCTAGACTCAACTTCAACTAGTTTGGCTTGGTAATCCTACAGGCAGTCAGGCTCTGATACCAAAGCTGTCAGGACCCCGATCCTAAGTCACACCAATCTAGCATGTAACACATCATATCACTTTGCGGCCTCACGCACGGTATTCCCACGGGTGCCACCTTAACTGGCCCGGGACCGTTTGCGCCTTTTGGCTCACGTATATGATAGTGTCGCTAGCATCCATATGACAGAGAACCCGGGCCGACATGACTAGTCCTAAACCCAAAGTGGCACTAACTTACAGGGACAGGCATACATGACCCAACAATGAACGTGTCGGTCATCAGCGAGTGAATCCAGACTGTACCAGCTGGGCTAACAGGACTCCGGAGAATCCGGGCTATAGCAGGCTAACAGGACTCCGGTAGACACCGCGTCACATTTCCCCGAAGGGACAGACACAAGAACGAAGAAGGACACATGCCGGCCAGCCTAAGTGTTCCGAAGCAGTAGTAAGCTACCATGGCTCAGTGGAAGCACTAGGAGACATTTCCCCATAAGAGAGGCTACCAAGAATAAACAACTAGGTTGTCGGATCCCACACATACCAAGCATTTCAATAACATCCACACGATATGCTCGATATGTGCAAATACAACATGGCATCACAACAAAACTCTATGACTCAAAGTATTTATTCATTAGGCTCCGAGGAGCCAAGTATTACAAACATGGGTCTCATGACCCAACATACAGAGCATACAAGCAATAAGCACATGCGGAAGCTTAACTTGTCTGAGTACAGACAACTACAAATGAAAAAGGCTGAGAAGCCTGACTATCTACAAGACCCTACCGAGGGCACAAGATCGTAGCTGAGGTAACAAGATAAACTTTGAAGTCCACGCGGAACTACTAGCGAGACTGAAGTCTCTCTGCAAAAACATAAATTAAGCAAACATGAGTACAAATGTACCCAGCAAGACTTACATCAGAACTATCTACATATGCATCAGTATCAACAAAGGGGGTGGTGGAGTTTAATAGCAGGAAGCCAGCTTTGACTCAGTGGCTATCCCGAACTACGACTGCAAGTAACGGGGGGGGGGGGGGGGGGGGGGGGGGGGGGGGGGGGGGGGGGGGGGGGGGGGGGGGGGGGGGGGGGGGGGGGGGGGGGGGGGGGGGGGGGGGGGGGGGGGGGGGGGGGGGGGGGGGGGGGGGGGGGGGGGGGGGGGGGGGGGGGGGGGGGGGGGGGGGGGGGGGGGGGGGGGGGGGGGGGGGGGGGGGGGGGGGGGGGGGGGGGGGGGGGGGGGGGGGGGGGGGGGGGGGGGGGGGGGGGGGGGGGGGGGGGGGGGGGGGGGGGGGGGGGGGGGGGGGGGGGGGGGGGGGGGGGGGGGGGGGGGGGGGGGGGGGGGGGGGGGGGGGGGGGGGGGGGGGGGGGGGGGGGGGGGGGGGGGGGGGGGGGGGGGGGGGGGGGGGGGGGGGGGGGGGGGGGGGGGGGGGGGGGGGGGGGGGGGGGGGGGGGGGGGGGGGGGGGGGGGGGGGGGGGGGGGGGGGGGGGGGGGGGGGGGGGGGGGGGGGGGGGGGGGGGGGGGGGGGGGGGGGGGGGGGGGGGGGGGGGGGGGGGGGGGGGGGGGGGGGGGGGGGGGGGGGGGGGGGGGGGGGGGGGGGGGGGGGGGGGGGGGGGGGGGGGGGGGGGGGGGGGGGGGGGGGGGGGGGGGGGGGGGGGGGGGGGGGGGGGGGGGGGGGGGGGGGGGGGGGGGGGGGGGGGGGGGGGGGGGGGGGGGGGGGGGGGGGGGGGGGGGGGGGGGGGGGGGGGGGGGGGGGGGGGGGGGGGGGGGGGGGGGGGGGGGGGGGGGGGGGGGGGGGGGGGGGGGGGGGGGGGGGGGGGGGGGGGGGGGGGGGGGGGGGGGGGGGGGGGGGGGGGGGGGGGGGGGGGGGGGGGGGGGGGGGGGGGGGGGGGGGGGGGGGGGGGGGGGGGGGGGGGGGGGGGGGGGGGGGGGGGGGGGGGGGGGGGGGGGGGGGGGGGGGGGGGGGGGGGGGGGGGGGGGGGGGGGGGGGGGGGGGGGGGGGGGGGGGGGGGGGGGGGGGGGGGGGGGGGGGGGGGGGGGGGGGGGGGGGGGGGGGGGGGGGGGGGGGGGGGGGGGGGGGGGGGGGGGGGGGGGGGGGGGGGGGGGGGGGGGGGGGGGGGGGGGGGGGGGGGGGGGGGGGGGGGGGGGGGGGGGGGGGGGGGGGGGGGGGGGGGGGGGGGGGGGGGGGGGGGGGGGGGGGGGGGGGGGGGGGGGGGGGGGGGGGGGGGGGGGGGGGGGGGGGGGGGGGGGGGGGGGGGGGGGGGGGGGGGGGGGGGGGGGGGGGGGGGGGGGGGGGGGGGGGGGGGGGGGGGGGGGGGGGGGGGCAGTAAAAGAGAGCAGAATCGAGAGAGTGGGATTGTATTAGAATGAACAAGGGGGTTTTTCTTGCCTAGCACTTCTGAAGATAGTATAGCTCTTCATCGGTGTCCTAGAACTCATCATCGGAACCACGTCCACTGAGAGGGGACAAACACCGGCAAACAAGAGGGAACACAATCAATGCAATGCCACAATATGATGCATCATCATGACATGGCAATATCCTGTGATTTGAGCTAATACAACTAGCAACGATTTAAATGGAGTTGGTTTGAACACTAGATTCAAATTCAAACTCCACATAAGGCATTTCAAATGCCATTAATTCAAATTGTCTTATACAGCAACTTTAAGTTGGCCAAACATGCATGAAATTGGTACAGATGGATAGATTGAATTTTTCTGATCATTTTTCATATATAATTTATTTCATTCTGAGTTATAGTTATTTTTCTATGAATTTTTGAAGTTTTAGCTATTTTCTGGAATTTCCTGGATTATCTTAAATCCAGAACATCCTCTACTGCATCAGCATGATGTCAGAGTGATGTCAGCAGTCAACAGGGGCCGGTCCAGGTCAAACCTGACACCGGGGCCCACATGTCAGTGAGACAGAGAGTTAACAGGGGTTATTTAACTTAACCCGTGTCTTTAACAGCAGCGGGCCCACATGTCATACACTAGGGGTTAATTAACTGAGTGATTAGCACTTAACCTAATGCTCCACGTCAGCTCTAATCCTTGTTTAGCCACCGACGTAAACAGGGCACGGCGAGGTCGCTCGCCTGGCCAACTCCGGCGACGAGAGGTCGCGCGGCCGGGGGCGTTGGAACGCCCGCAACAAGGCGCGTACGATGGTGGTGGTGGCTGGAGCTGAGGCGGGCTGTAGCGATGGTGGCGTCGAGCCAGGCGGTAGCCGGAGCTCGGGCGTCGA